>PITA01027669.1:0-20582 GCA_004023965.1 Spilogale gracilis | reverse complement strand
CCTTCCTCAGGTTAGGGTCCTTCCTCAGAGGTTGGCTCCTTCCTCAGAGGTTGGCTCCTTCCTCAGATATTAGGGTCCTTCCTCAGAGGTTAGGGTCCTTCCTCAGGTTAGGGTCCTTCCTCAGAGGTTGAGTCCCTCCTCAGAGGTTAGGGTCCTTCCTCAGAGATTAGGATCCTTCCTCAGAGAATAGGGTCCTTACTCAGATTTTCGGGCCCTTTATCAGGTTAGGGTCCTTACTCAGAGATTAGGGTCCTTACTCAGGGGTTTGGGTCCTTCCCTCCAGCCTTAGAGACCTTGCAGACCTTGGGATCCTACCCAGGGAGGGAGGAGGAGAGTTAGGGAAAATTTTATGAGGTGGGTGACTTTTGAATGAACCTCTTAAGGGTTCATCGAATTCACCAAGTGGGGGTGGCTTTAGTCTCCAGCTTGATGTCTGTGTCCCTCTGTTACCGCATTGTGGGCGCTGTTGTCTCTACACTGGGCAGTTCAAGCAAGAGTTGTTTATGTTCTCAGTGACTTTCCACACCTTGGGAAATTGTAAGCAATGGATTGTAGTTTTACTTACTGTTTTGTGTATTTTCAAAGTCAAGGATTTGCAAATTGAAACTGCAGGATTTTTTCTCTTCCGTGTGTTTTCTGATTTATGCTTGACTTACCTGATTATAGTTTCAGAGGGCCCTGGGTATTTGGAAAATTAGGTAACATCAGGGAAGTGTGGGATAAAATTTATTTTGGCCGCCGTCTACTAAGTGTTTTTTAGCGGCCAGAAACGATGAACGTGATCAAAGTTGGATATAAAACATTACTTAGAAAAAGCGTTTGTAGTTGAAAACTGTGGTACTGTTGTTTCGTTTTTTGAGAGGGTTTCAGAGAAGTGGATAAGAAGTAGACATTTTTGGTGTACTGTGTCTTACTTTAATTGCAGGACTTCATTGACCTGACGTTATCGAAGACGCAACGGAAGACTCCAACGGTTATCCATAAACATTACCAGATTCATCGCATTAGACATTTTTACATGAGGAAAGTCAAATTTACTCAACAGAATTACCATGACAGACTCTCACAGATTCTAACTGATTTCCCCAAATTGGATGTAAGTGACTTGGGGGCACAGTAATGTAAATGTGATCCAGCAGTTAATTGGTATTTATAGCCACTTTGTGTACTTCTCTGACAGATGCGGAAGCAAAGTGACTCAGACTTTGTGAGTTAGTGGCAAAGCTGGGAACAGAGCGCAGGTGTTCTGATTCCTTAGTACTCTTCCCTTCCCCCTGCCAGACCCCATGTGAGAGGGCCTGGAGCTGTGTCCTCAGGCTGTCTCTGTCACCCCGAGGCTTGCAGGGGCCAACCCGACTCCTCTCAGAGCTGTGCGCCGTGCGTCTGGCTGCTCACCAGCTCACGTGGTCTCCTCTCCTTCCTCCCTTCAAGGCTCCTTTTCCTGTGGCCTCAAGTCACATCAGTGGCCTGAGGTCCACCACTGTTTTTGATCCTGTCGCTTCATCAGCCAGTGATGGTCAGTTCGGCACTGACCTCTTTGTGGACTGATGAGAAGAAATAGTGTGATTTGTGCATTGAGCTGAAACAGTTGACGTCTTCACTCCACGGCATAGTGGAGTTTGCCTGCTGGGGAAGCTGAGACACCAGCAGACACTGCTTGTGAGGTCCTGTGTAGGGTCACACAGCTGCAAGGGGAGTTGAGGTGCTCAAGGATGGGCAGGGTCAGCAGTACAGGGGGAGAGCCATTGTCCCAAAATAGTCCGTGAAGCTAGCTTAAGGTAGAGGGGGAAAGTTGCTTTATGTGACAAGAGCTGCTTTTATATTTGAGGTGACGAAAGTTCATTTAAACAATTACAGATATGCTTAAAATTTAGAGATTTCTGCTAGCAGACAGCCGTGTACTTTCCAAGTGTCTCCCAGGCGTGGTACAGGTGCTCAGCAGAGGCTAGTTGAATGTGAATAGTTTCTGGGGAGCAGGTGGGTACCCTAGAACTGACCTGGTAGGAAACAGAGGAATAAGGTGGTTGGAAACTTGTGTGATACTCAGAAGCACTTGATCTGAGCAAACAAAATGCTGTGAACGGGTTAGTACCAGATTTCTGTAGTTCTTTGTAAGTTTTATTTTTCTTCATCCTTGGCATTTTTTTTTATACAGTAGAAGTTTAAATTTAAGTTTGTGAACATTCTGTTCCTTTTTTTTTTCCTGAGCTGAAGTTAAGAGTCAGATGCGTAACTGAGCCACCCAGGTGCTCCCCACGTTTTTTAAACTAGAATTAGCTATCTGAGAAGAATTTTGGAATAGGAGGTCAGAGCAGCTGCGTTTGCAGCATGACGAACGTGCCTTGGGTTCTGTTCAGACCCTGGGAGCACAGCAGTCATGGAGTCTCTGTGTTTGTCTAGTGAGGGGAAGGATGGTCAACGTGGAAATCGGTGTGGCAGATGAGTGAGCGGAGCGGGGAGTGTGCAGCAGAGGCCTGAGGGCACTGAGGTAGTGAGCTGTGCGGCCGCCCGAGCACAGCAGTGGGGGCCCAGGCACAGCAAGTGCAGAGGCCCTGAGGAGCGGAGTGTCTCGAGGCGCAGGAAGACCCAGGTGCTGGGCAGGGTGTGTGAGAGGGAGGGCTCAGAGCTCGCGTGCTGGCCAGCCGGCTGCGGCTTGCATCCTGTCTTACGCCTTCCGAGTTGAGCCTGGGACGTGCTGAGCTTTGGCTTACGTTTCAGAGGATGAGCAGCCCGTGGGGTAGGAGGCCGCTGGAAGGTTGGGGCACCGCGATAAGCCGCGGGCAGTGGTGAAGAGTTCCGTGCCTGGGAGGAAGGAAGGCAGGCAGAGCTAACGGGTCCGCTCATGTTTAAATGAACGGCAGTGCTGTTGGTCCCCCGTCCGAGCGGGGACGGGAGGGGTTTGGGGAGGAGGGGGCGGCTTGTATGCCTTGATGGGAATGTGGGTGAGACGTCACACAGAAGTGCACACGGTCTGGAGCTTTATGAGCGGCCCGGCCTGGAGGGGTGCGGGCACTTCGTTCCAGGCGAGGTTACCCAGGACACGAGTGTGGGGAGAACAGTGCTCCCGGGAACTCTAGTGTGGAGCGTTGGGCGGGAGCACAAGGCTGCGAGAGCCAGAGGCCAGTTGGAGAGAAAGCACCAAGAAGTGTGAGTGTGCCGAGCAGAGCTGTGCAGAGATAAGGGAGTTTGGGGAGGGCTGATCTGGCCAGCTGTTTTGGTGGACTGGTGGAGACAGTCCTGACTAGGCTGGGTCTGACGGAGGAAGAGAGCCTTTCTTGATGATGTTTGTTTGCCACGAGGGGAACAAAGGAGTAGAAGGATTGTGGCTTCAAGGGGCTTGCAGACTTTTCGATTTGGGGGCGTGGTGACAGCATGTTTGCAGGCCTGGGTTCGGGTCTTGTGAGGTGGGGGGAGGAGTCTGGTGCACAAATGGAGAGTTGGCTGGGTCGGTTTATGGGGGCGAAGGGGGCACAGTCTGGGGCCCAGGCCAGGTGGGCAGGTAGAGGCAGAAGTGACTCCTAAGCTCACTCAGATGTTTCTCAGGGAAGTGGAGTCATCGGGAGAGAGGGCTGGGGTGAGATCCTGGGGTTTTGAGGAGAGAGGAAAGGTTGGATGACCTTCCCTAGGAAAGTACCCTGCAAGTATTACTGACATGGGGAGGAGAAACCTGTGCCAAAAGACTGCTTTGTTTCTATTCCAGGATATCCATCCATTTTATGCTGATTTGATGAACATTCTCTATGACAAGGATCATTACAAGTTGGCTCTAGGACAAATAAATATTGCCAAAAATTTAGTGGACAAGTAAGGTACTTTCTTAATACAGTATCTTTCAAACTGTTGTCCCAGGTGGAAAACATGGCACATATTTGTTTTTTTTTGAAGTGTGGCTAAGGATTACGTGCGGCTCATGAAGTACGGGGACTCCCTGTACCGCTGCAAGCAGCTGAAGCGCGCGGCCCTGGGGCGCATGTGCACGATCATCAGGAGGCAGAGGCAGAGCCTGGAGTACCTGGAGCAAGGTACCTGCGACACGGGAGTGCGTGCTCTTACGCTGCTTGGCTCTCGTCCAGGACTCCTCTTTGGAATGTTTGTTCTTGTTTTCGTTTCGATCGAACAGTGTCAAATTACTTCTCCCCATCTGGCCTATGAGAGATTCTGATGAGCTAGTCATTACTGAAAAAGTAGCTGGCCCAGTTGAAATGCTTATAAATTACTAATACTATTAGAGAATTTTTCATATTTAATGTGTAAGGCACATACATTGTAAATCACAGGAAAATACTGAGAAAATGTGTAAAAAGTAAAATGACCTATAGTTTTAACTTACTGACATTATAACGTTTTTTGTTTGGCCCTTGTGCTCAGTGGGGAGTCTGCTCGAGATTCTCTCCCTCTGCCATCCGTCAGTTTGGTGTGTACGCATATATTCTCCCAAATCTTTTTTTTTTTTTAAGATTTTATTTATTTATTTGACAGAGAGAAACACAGCTAGAGAGGGAACATAAGCAGGGGGAGTGAGAGAGGGAGAAGCAGGCTTCCCCCTGAGCAGAGAACCCCATGTGGGGTTTGATCCCAGGACCCTGGGGCCATGACTGAAGCCGAAGGTAGATATGCCTAACAACTGAGCCACCCAGGCGCTCCTCAAATAAATAAATGTTAAAAAAGAATGCTTTGGGGCGCCTGGGTGGCTCAGTTGGTTGGGCGACTGCCTTCGGCTCAGGTCATGATCTTGGAGACCTGGGATCGAGTCCCATGTCGGGCTCCCTGCTCGGCGGGAAGCCTGCTTCTCCCTCTTTCACTCCCCCTGCTTGTGTTCCCTCTCTAGCTGTGTTTCTCTCTGTCAAATAAATAAAATCTTTAAAAAAAAAAAAAAAAAAGAATGCTTTGCCAATGGTGTTAGGATGAAATTGCTCCTCCAGTTTCGTTAGGTGTTTTATTTAAGAGGACAGTTCTGAATTAGTGTAGTACCTCTAATGAAACAGTTATATGCCTTCCTACATGTATGTGTTGTTTTTTTTTTAAGGCTTTTATTTATTTGACAGAGAGATCACAAGTAGGCAGAGAGGCAGGGGGAGAGAGAGGAGGAAGCAGGCTCCCCGCTGAGCAGAGAGCCCAATGTGGGCCTCGATCCCAGGACCCTGAGATCATGACCTGAGCCGAAGGCAGAGGCTTTAACCTCTGAGCCCCCCAGGCGACCTTGCCTTTTTACATGTATTTTTATGCTACAAATGTTTTTAAGCCATAGTTCCCGTTCCCAGACATTTTGCAAATAATTTGTAACAGGTTGTGCTGCTTGGTTGCTTTGACGGTGTCTCCAAGGGTCTGTTTTGTCTGGTATTGAGGGTGGTCTGGTGGCCTCGTTGTGCCTTGCAGGTGACACACCCAGTCCTTGTGTGGGAGTAGCCCACAGCCTAGGCAGAAGCACCATGCACACTTGCTTCGAAATTGCTTTCCAGATTATCATCGCACTGAGTAATGAGTGCTCTGGGCAGTTAGACGTGTTTCTGGCTCCACTTTTGGCCTGTTGGATAGGATTCTGGATATAGCCAGATTTGGGAAACACTCTTCGGTGTGCTGTGGTGCGTCTGCAGCTAGTCCTTTTTCCATTCATATTTTTTCTGTCAACTCATGTTATAAATGTTGGAATGGAGTTAATAAAACCATGGGCCAGGAGTACAACTAAGTGAAGCAGATCATAAATTTTGACTTTTCTCCGTTGTTCTTATGAAATTAAGCACATGTAATGTGAACCTCTTACAGTGCGTCAGCATCTGTCCCGTCTGCCAACTATTGACCCGAATACGAGGACCCTGCTCCTGTGTGGATACCCAAATGTTGGCAAGTCCAGCTTCATCAATAAGGTTAGATTGGGGGCGCCTGGGGGGCTCAGTTGGTTGTGTCTGCCTATGGCTCAGGTCATGATCTCAAGGTCTTGGAAGGAGCCCTATGTTGGGCTTCCTGCTTCTCCCTCTCCTTCCCCTGCTTGTGTGCTCTCTCTCTTTTTCTGTCAAATAAATAAAATCTTTAAATAAATAAATGAGGTTAGTCTATGTCAGGTGATAACGCAAGTGACCAAGGACCTGAGGCCCAAGGGCTGCTGTGTCCTGTGCCTGCAGGTTGGAGGCTGGCCGGCCGGTGAGTCAGTACTGCCCTCGGCATACACATCGCTTTACTCAAGAGGAGGATTGAGTCTCTATGTGTTCTGTAAGGTTTTTGGGACTCAGGACATTCAGGTATGGGTATAACAGGCGAAGAATCCCGGGAGCAGCGACACCAGGGGAGCTAGTGTGGACTGACAGGCTGCACTTGCTGAATTGGGCTTCCTGAGGTATTTTGTGGGTGTTACCTTGCTTGATGGGTCACTTGTCGCATAAAGTATTTGGTCCACGTCGTGGCCCGTGGAGTGGCTGAGTTGCTCTTTCCTTGAATGGGTTTATGCACGGGGACTTGAGGACACTATTTAGTAACTTGGTGCTTTAAGACAACTGAGCTGAGCTTCAGGGACCTGAACAGAGTAGAAATAGCATTTGAAGGGCGCCCACATGGCTCAGTCAGTTAAGGGTCTGACTCTTGATTTCTGCTCAGGCCATGATCTCACGTTCGTGAGATTGAGCCCCACATCGGGCTCCTGCTCAGTGCAGGGTCTGCTTGAGATTTTCTCTCTCTCTCTCTTTCCGCCCCACCCTCTTGTGCTCTTGCATGCACACTCTTTCTAAAGTAAATAAACCTTTAAAAAAAATAAAATATTGGATCATAAAGAAATAAAATAAAATGTCAGTTCACAACCAGGAGGAGCTCAGGTGCCAGATGAGCAGTTACGTGTGTGTGACTGCTGACGCCAGGAACACTTCGCTCGGAGCCCGTTTGCAGGTTTTATTTGGTCCCCAGCTGTGCTGACATGATAGACCGCAGCTCTGCGGTGCCCAAGCCCACGACCTGAGCACTTGTGAGCCAGTGGCCACTCAGTCCTTTATAGGCAAACAAACCCTTGGGTGCACCAACCCCATTTCGAGACTTGGTGGGGTGTGTGGCTGGTGGGTCCTGTGTCAGCCATGAATGTAGAATGTTTCTGTCTGCACAGCAAGTTTGTGGGGCACTCCTGGGGCTGGGATGGATCAGAGTGAAAGCTGATGGACGCCCTTTAAGCTTGTGGCCCCCTACCTCCCTAATGTCTGATGAGGACCGTTCCTGCTCTGGCCTGGTGCTGGGAGGAAGTCGATCGAGCCTGTCTACCCATCAGAGAACAGTGGCTTCTCTCCTCAACAGTGTAATCGTGCCAGTTCTGTCCTCGCTTGGTCTTGTTTTAATGCCAAAATCATTCGTCTCAGTAACCGTAGGTGCCACATCTACCTTCTTGGAGAGGAAATAAGGTATGGGACCTACGTGACTGTGAGTTGACTATTTTGTTTCAGGTGACGAGAGCCGACGTGGACGTCCAGCCCTACGCATTTACGACCAAGTCTCTGTTTGTGGGGCACATGGATTATAAATATCTGCGTTGGCAGGTGAGCGTTCCTACCTTAAACGTTTGGGTGGTTGTTAGTGGGGTTTGGTTTTCGGAATCCCTGAAGAACTAGAGTGTCTCCCTAGTTCCCAGTGTGCGTAGGGGAAGACTGAGGAGGTGGGAGAGATTCTCAGGGTCACCAGCAATGCACCTGCAGAAAAGTCTCGCCTGAGCTTCATGGCTGCCCGAGAGCGGTTCTCAGGAGCAGCGGTGGCCTGTGTGGATGTCTGCTAACATTAACAGGGGCGCTTCCAAAGAAGCGAGAGCCGCCTCTTGTCGTTTCTGACGCTGTTATTACAAGCGACGTTTATTAGCCATTGAAGAGCTTGGAGCAGTTTCCACAGTAGAATTTCGTCTCATAAATGATGAGGTTGTTCCTGATGCCCGCGAGTGTCTGCCAGTTGCTCTTCTGTTCGCTCGGTCAGGGCCCCTCCTGGCTCAGTAGGGCGTGTGGCTCTCCGCGCCCGGCTCAGGCGCTCAAGCCCCGTGTCTGGCCAGTTTGGCGTATGTTTAAAAAGAAAAAAAAAAGAGGAGCCCTTTTCTCCAGGTCATTGGCTAGTTCTTTAGTGAGTTCTGTGGGATCCACCCATTCCTCTTTTTCTTTGTATTTAAAGCTTATTTGATTATGTTTAGTTTGGAGACCGACGTCTCACGTACTGGTGCGGTGAGGGCTGGAGGGGGGCTCGGTGGGTGTATGCGCTCTGCAGTAACACCTCTGAGTGTTAGGTGGTAGACACCCCAGGAATTTTGGACCAGCCTCTGGAGGATCGGAACACCATTGAGATGCAGGCCATCACGGCCCTGGCTCACCTGCGCGCGGCGGTCCTGTACGTGATGGACCTGTCTGAGCAGTGTGGGCACGGGCTGAAGGAGCAGCTGGAGCTCTTCCAGAACATCAGACCTCTGTTTATCAACAAGGTACGGGTGGGAGCCAGGGTTCGGGGTTTATAACCACCACGAGGGTAATAAGTTCATTGTCTGTTTTTCCTGTTCCAGCCTCTTATAGTTGTAGCAAACAAATGCGATGTGAAGAGGATAGCTGAACTTCCTGAAGACGATCAGGTAAATCACCTCAGTATGTTGAGTGTTTCTTCCTGCTAATTCCAGATGTCAGCTCAGAGGAGCGGAGCTTCGAAGGGATCTCAGCAGCACCGGCCCGCTGTGTGTTGGACAGCTGAGCTAGTATCCTCAGCGGTTTGTTGGCAGCCAGCTAACAACTAACTAACTAACTCACTGTGGCCCCATCTCCTGGAGTCCGTGTCACTGAGCAGCACAGCGGACAGCGTCTCCAGGGGGTGGTGTGCTCTGTCTCGTACTGCTTGGACACCTAATACTTGCCAAGAGTGAGGACTTAAACAGCCATGCTGGCTTTTCGGGCACTGCAGCATGTTCATTTACTTACTAACCAGGAACATGGACACGGCTGAGAATTCACTCGGGTTGGAGAGGTTCTATTCCCTGTTAAGTGATCTTTGGTTTTTAGACACCTGCCTTGGAAGGTAGAAACGAGGGTAAAGTTGCGAGGCCCGGAGGTTAGGGTGAGTGTCAGGCCAGGTCCTCGGGCTCAGAGGTCAGGTGTGCCAGGCCCTAGCTTTGCCGTGTGCCCGCTGTGGCGGCCATGGGACCTCCATTCTGGGGTCGCCAGTGCCAATAGCTGCACCCTTGGGTGGTTTGTGGGCTGTGTCGTCAGGCAGGTTGAACAAGACTGGAAAGCACATGGGCGGCAGAGACCATTGCGACTGTACCGTTGGTTAACCTGATGGCACAGCCTGCGCGGTGTGCCCGGTGCTCTGGCTTGTCGCTCATTTCACGTGCGACGGGTGCTGTCACTGAGCTCAGGTAGAGGCAGAGTGTCTGAGCCACAGACTCCGCAGACCCTGGTGTCCCCGAGGCCACTGCTCTTTGCAGGGGAGGAGGAAGTTTCCCTGGTAGGTCAGACCCTGTAGTGAGGATGGTGGCCTTGTTCGTGACAAGCTTTCCTGGCACCGGGTTGACCTCTGCATCTGGACTGGGGGGCGCTGGTGAAGAGGGGCACAAATGAAGCCCCTCATTCCAAATCTGAGTGATTTATACGTTTCTGTGTTGTTTTGTAAGGAATTTTCTTAGGTTGTAGAGGCCCGACGTTTTCTTTAAAATGACATCGAAGACACTCTAAAAAAATTTTTGTAGCTTGATATTGCTAGGTTTCTTTTTAGAAGATGGCATCTTACAGAAGAGTGCTCCAGGGGTGGGGGTCTGGGGGGCTCAGCTGTTAAGTGTCTGCCTTTGGCTCAAGTCATGATCCCAGGACCGAACTCCGCATCGGGCTCCCTGCTCAGTGGGAGGCTTGCTTCTCCCTCTCCCACTCCCCCTGCTTATGCTCCCTCTCTTGCTGTCTCTCTCTGTCAAATAAATAATTTTTTTTTTAAAGATTTTATTTATTTGACAGAGAGAAACACAGCCAGAGAGGGAACACAAGCAGGGGGAGTGAGAGAGGGAGAAGCAGGCTTCCCGCCGAGCAGGGAGCCCGATGTGGGGCTCAATCCGGGGTCTCCGGGATCATGACCTGAGCCGAAGGCAGTTGCCCAACCAACTGAGCTACCCAGGCGCCCTTTTTTTTTTTTTTTAGAAGGAAAGAATGTTCCAGGGAGTCTCTGGTTTGCTTCTGTCCTGGTGATAGGTTTTTTTTTTTTAATCAAAGAAAAGTACAGGGAAAGATCAGCGTTTGGGGGAAATATCCTTTAGAAGAATTTAGAAACGAACCATGGCTGTGCTAACTAGGATTTATGACACCTGTGTGAAGAACAGTAAGAATTATTTGTGGGGGAGTGGAAATAAGTAATGGCTTTCTCGTTTTTCTTCTGTTTTCCCAGAAAATATTTGCAGATTTGCAGGCCGCAGGATTTCCCGTGGTTGAGACTAGCACCCTGACGGAGGAAGGGGTCATTCAAGTGAAAACAGAGGTCAGTGCTTCGTCCATCCTTTTACTGCTTTTGTCGTCAGAGGGGTCTGTTCTGGGGAAGGGAGCGTTCTTCGCGGGCATCGTGGGCAGGGAGCCCTTGAGGCCACCAGGCAGGAGAGCGCGTGCCTCATGGAGCCTGGGCCCTACCCGTCCAGTTGAACATGGGGCTCGAGTAGTAATCTTTGACTCCCACATGGGTGGCTTCGCCTCATCTGCTGCCTACTGTCCTCCCTGACCTGTCAGGAGGGCTGCGGGGGCCGTACGGTCACGGAGCTTGTGCGGAAGTCGAAGGAGCGAAAGGAGCACGGAGAGAGACATTTCCTGTTAGGTTTCACATGTGATTCTGACGTCAGTCTGATGCTGTGGTTGACTTGGCTCTGGTGCTCCAGTCAGGCCAAGGGGGGCTGTGAACCTGGCTTGGGACAGAGCGTGAGGGTCACTGGTGGCGGGAGGTAGGCCTGGAAGGGCCATGGAGTGATGCCTTGGGGTGCTGCTGCAGCCTGGGCTGGCCTGGGAAGGGGGCCTGCTCCCTCCTGAGTGTGTGGTCTGCCCTTGGGGGGTGCATAGACCTCGGGGTGATCCCCAGGATGGCACCCGCCACTGCGACTCCTGAGGAAAAGCATGTAGTGGGGTCCAGAGCTTTGGAACACGGTCTGCTGCCGAGTGGGGGGCTCTTGTTCCTGTACGTGCCCTCCGCCTCCAGCCTTGAAGACGGGTTGCCTTGTGAGTCTGGCCCTGTTTCCTCACCTCAGGCTTGTGATAGGCTCCTGGCTCATCGAGTTGAAACCAAAATGAAAGGAAATAAAGTGAACGAAGTGCTGAACAGGCTGCATCTGGCCATGCCGAACAAGAGAGACGACAAGGTGAGGTTGGCCTTCCCAGGGGCCTGCGAGCCAGCACCTGCCTCACAGAGGGCTCGCGGGCACCGTGCACACTCCGCAGAGTAAAAGTGACGTGAGTGTCCTGACATGTGAAAGTGCGCATGCTCACTCCACCAGAGGCGGCAATGTCTTCTTCAGCCTCCCGTCAATCTTTCTGGTGTGTAAGCATATTTTTAAAAATCTTCATAGAGGTGTATCACGTTCCTTAAAATTTTTTTTATTTTCTGGGGCAGCTGTGTGGCAGAGTCAGGTAAGTGTCTAACTCTTGGTTTCAGCTCAGGTCATGATCCATAGGGTTGTGGGGTCGAGTCCCATGTCTGTGTATGTGTGTGGTGGTGGTGGTAGGGGGCGGTCAGCACTCAGCGGGAAGTCTGAGACTCTCTCCCTGTTCCTCCTACTTGTGCTGTCTCTAAAGTAAGTCAGTCTTTAAGGAAATTTTTTTTGTTGTTGGTTTTCTTGGTATTGTAGCGCTCAATTACACATATTTATCCATAAGTCTTTGCTTTTATTTATTTATTTGTTTGTTTGTTTGTTTGTTTATTTATTTATAGATCTTATTTATTTATTTGACAGAGAGAAATACAGCCAGAGAGGGAACACAAGCAGGGGGAGTGAGAGAAGGAGAAGCAGGCTTCCCGTCAAGCAGGCAGCCCGATGATCATGACCCGAGCAGAAGGCAGTCGCCCAACCAGCTGAGCCACCCAGGCGCCCCAGTCTTTGCTTTTAATTTCAGATAAATACATAGAGTGAGTTTTATAGTAGGGAGTTGAGAAGGCCAGGCTGTGTCCTCCAGAAATGCCTCTGGGTCATGCTGTACACTTCCTGGAGCTTGGACACTGAGTGTTCACTGATGTACGTCTCATCCACTAAAGATGGTCCCTTTGCTGGTATCGCTTTCATGATTAGTGCAGGCGAGCATTTTTTTATTCCTAAAGATTTTATTTTTAAGTAATCCATGCACCCAACGTGGGACTCGAGCTAATAACCCTAAGATCAGAGTCGTATGCTACACCTACTGAGCCAACCAGGTGCTCTCTCAGGCAAGCTCTTTTTTTTTTTTTTTTTAAGATTTTATTTATTTGACAGATCAAAAGTTCAAAAGTAGGCAGAGAGGCAGGCAGAGGGAGAGGAGGAAGCAGGCTTGCCGCTGAGCCCGATGTGGGCCTCGATCCCAGGACCCTGAGATCATGACCTGAGCCGAAGGCAGAGGCTTAACCCACTGAGCCGCCCAGGTGCCCTCAGGCAAGCTTTCTAATGAGCTTATTGGCCTGTTAGTTCTTCAGGTCATTTCTCTTTGACTCATTTGACTTATAATTTTTATGTAAAAGAATTTAGACTTTCATATATTCTGTAGGATTTTTTTTATTTTTTTTTTTTTGGTCATTTGCTTTTTGAATTGGGTTTCTTTTTCAGTCTCAGATTACACATTTTTAATATGCTGTTTAATATTTAATTTTTAAATATATGCTATTAGTTAATATTGACGTGTTTTTTTGCAGCTACTGGGTTTTGTGTTATGCGCAGAAAGACCTACCATCCATTCCAAAAATATTCTTTATAAGTATTTTTTTCTATATTTGGATGGTTTCCTTTTTTAAAATTTTACCTGTTTTGAGCAGAAGTTTTTGCTCAGTCTTATATTTGTTTTGTTTTTTGGAAGCAGGCAACTACCCAAGTGTGTTTTCAACGGGATGCTCCTTTATCTCAGAACTAATGATCGAATCCTGTGTCTTTCCATTAAACTCTACTGTGTACTGGGTTTCTGTCTAGGTTGCTTTCGTCTGCTTTGTTTCTCTTGTGTTGTTTTTTGAGTAATTTTTCTCAAGAATCTTGATGTTTATTTTTTCTAAACAGACTGTGGAGGGGCACTGGGTGGCTCAGTTCGTTAAATGTCTTCATCGGCTCGGGTCACAATCTTGGAGTCCCGGGATTGAGTTCCACGTCAGGCTCCCTGTTCGGCGGGGAGTCTGCTTCTCCCTCTCCTGCTGCTCCCACTGCATGTGCACGCTTTCTCTCTTTCTCTGTGTTAAAGAAATAAAATCTTTAAACAAACAAACAAACAAACAAAAAACTTTGGATCAGCTGTGGAGTCTTCCTGTTTCCTCATGCAGCTGGCCCTGTGCCCCCGTGCACTCTGTTGGTTTCGAATTGGTCTGGCTTTGCCGCGGGGGAGTGTGCCTCTGGTTTTTCTCTTGTGTTCCATTTGCATTCAGCAAGGCATTCTGTAACTCTGATTCTGTCTCCTCAGGAGAGGCCCCCTTTCATCCCCGAGGGAGTGGTGGCACGCAGGAAGAGAATGGACATTGGGGAGCCCAGGAGGAAGAGGGTAGGCCTGCTTCAGGGTGCAGAAGGTTGCATATGCATGGGGTGGGCACGGAACGCGACACAAGGGCCATCTGGGTCCCTGCTGTCCGTCTCCGTGAGTGCGGAGGTGAGTGGGGGGGCCGCATGGTGTTAACAGTGGTGGGCCGGCGGGTTGGAGAAGAGGCCGTCTCAGGGTGAGGAGGGACTCCGCTCTTGTGCCCCTGGAAAGCAGCGAGCATTGATGGCAGTGTTCTGCTCCTTTGTTGCAGGAACGAGACCTCGAAGTGGAGCTGGGCGACGATTATGTTTTGGACCTGCAGAGTAAGGGCTGAGTTTGGGTCAGGAAGCTGTGGGACGGCCTCCATGGCCGCGCACCCTGCAGTTGCACCCTAATCTCTTTCTTAGGGAAGAGGGTGGGCTCTGAAGCTTCTTGCAGGCGGTTTCAGTGGCTTCGGAAGGATGGTGTTTAGCTTGTGTGGTGCGAGGGTGCTGGCCTTGGCCGTCGCCGCCTCTGCTTCCCTCCCTGGGCCTGTAGGCCTGAGGCGCTGGGCGACTCCGGCGTGGTGTCTTTGCTGGGGTGTTGGCTGCACGTGTTTGGCTGCCTTCCTGGACAGACGTGTGTAAGACGCCACTGGGGGCACATCGTGGTTGAAGGTATTAAAAACTGTAGTAAGTGTAACCTTTCTCTTCTACTTCAGAGTACTGGGATCTGATGAATGCCTCTGAGAAATACGACAAGATACCGGAGATCTGGGAAGGCCATAACGTGGCTGATTATATCGATCCCGACATCATGCAGGTCTGTGTCACTTGCTAAATTGTGTGATGTTATTCCTTACGTGATCACGCAGGTACCAGCACGGCTGTTGGCCTGTCTGGACTTGTCGCCCGCGTTCCTTATACACCGTCACCAACAGCCTGCTCCTGCCGTGGGTCTTGGAGACCCCAGGGCTCTGCTCCGTCCCTGATCTCAGCCACGGCCTCCTTTATGGAGCACGTGGACTCCGTGGGCTGCGAACTCCCTGCCCGCTGACCTGACCTGTTCTCGCCCCTGGAGCTTTGCTCCTCAGTGCGGCTTCCTGGTACTGGCCGTCTCTTAGCAGGTTCCGCTTCTTTAAAAAACAGAACCTGTCTTAAGCCCCATGTCCTCTGCTGGGCAGGCCCCTCCATTTGCACACTGAGGCCCACACTCCCAGCCCCTGGAGCCCTTCCATGGGCACCTTTAATCTCTACTCCCAGCATGGGGCCTAAACTCAGGATCCTATAGACGGAGCCAGCCTGGTGCTCCCAAAACTTGTTATTAACTGTGTAGTCAGCAGTGGGGTGTGTTTGGAGAGACCTTAGAATGGATAAAGGGGATGTTGTAGTGTGCTATCAGCTCACATTGACAAGTTTCTAGTTTTTCCAGCAGGAGGTGCTGTGTGTGTGTGTGTGTGTGTGTGTGTGTGTGTGTGTGTGTGGAGTGCTGGGGAGTGAGAGGCTGGTATCTGCAGTAATCGTTGGTAAAGAGAAAGAAACGGCGCAGGACAGCTCATGGGGTGTGTGGGCTCCCTGCCGGGAGGTGAGCTCTTGGGTGTCCCTGCATAGGACCGGGTGGAGGCACTTTGAAGGCCGAGGGAAACTGAGCTCTCACGCGAATATTGCTACACTTAAGAGGTTTTTTTTGTTTGTTTTTTAGATTTTATTTATTTATTTGACAGAGAGAAACACAGCGAGAGAGGGAACACAAGCAGGGGGAGTGAGAGAGGGAGAAGCAGGCTTCCCACAGAGCAGGGAGCCTGATGTGGGGCTCGATCCCGGGTCTCTGGGATCATGACCTGAGCCGAAGGCAGACGCTTAACGACCGAGCCACCCAGGCACCCCTATTTTTGTGTTTAATGACGATTCTTTTTTAAGAAATTGGAAGAGTTAGAAAAAGAAGAAGAGCTGAGGACAGCAGCGGGCGAGTATGATAGTGAGTCTGAAAGTGAGGATGAAGAGATGGTGGAGATCCGCCAGCTGGCAAAGCAAATTCGGGAAAAAAAAAAGCTGAAAATTCTGCAGTCCAAGGAGAAGAACACCCAGGGCCCCAGGATGCCGCGGACCGCTAAGAAGGCAAGTTCTGTGTTTCCAGAGCACCAGGACCGGCTTGTGTGGTCCCGAAGTTTCGTACCGTCGTGGCTAAGCGTGACATTACAACCCACATGTGGCTGTGGGATTTCATATACTTTTGTTCTGTTGATATGTGCTGGCGTTTGGGGTGGGTCGAGCCCTGGTCTGCTGAGTTCTGCTGGCACCCTTTCCTGGTGGCTCTTGGGTTCTGCACTGTTGGAGTCGGCCTCTGCAGTCAGAGTAAGGTAGTGGTTTGGAATTTGTGGCAGAAAAGCCATCAGCCACCATGTTCCTGTTCTTTAATTTCTGTACAAGTCAGGACTCATCTTTTGCAATTTACAGAAACCTAAGTCAATCCAACTTAAATCCTTGGGCAATTTCTTGGCTCCTGTGACTGGTTAGGACCGGGAAGTCACACTTTAGGCACAGATTGTTCAAATGATACGAGAATTCTTTCTGGTCTCCATCCTGTCTTTGTAGGATCTTTCTGTCCTGCTCTGTGCTCGTCAGGGCGGCAAGTGAGACCAAGTCCTGTGAGTGCCCTCAGACTGCAGGATGGGACAGGATGGCATACAGGGCAGCTAGGAGTGGAAGGGAAACAGTGACGTCCCAGACACCTCTCGGTGGGTGTGTGTCTGAAACACTGTGTTTACGGGATGGCAAGTGAGTGGTCTTGGTAGGCTGGACATCCATCTGTGTCCGCAGTGTGCTCATAGGTTTGGTGTTTGCGTCTTGGGACACATCATGTGGCATCAGCATCGGGGACCCTGCACGCAGAGACCCCCTGCAGAGTTGTGCAGAATGACGTGTACCCCTTCTTATGCGGGACCACTGTCTGGGAGATGTTGGTTTTGACAGCTTTAATGCCTGTCCAAAAATATGAACGTGAACTCACGTAAGATTTAATTCCTAGAAGAAATGTATCTTAGGTCATTGTAAAACGTATGTTTTCCTGTAAAATTTTTTTTTTAAACATTTCATCAAAGTAATTTTGCTTAAATCCCTTTCCCCCGTGTTCAGGTTCAGCGGAAAGTCTTGGAGGATGAGATGCGCAGTCTTGGTGTTGACATGGACGACAAAGACAGTGTAAGTGGGTGGAGACGGTCCTGGGGCGTGGGCGGGCCCTTGGACAGCAGGCTCTTAGAAGTCCGGGCGGCAGAGCTGGTCACAGTAAGGGGAGCTTGGAGCGCTTGCACTGAGGAGGAGTGTTGGAAGTGCTGAAAGCTGAACGTGCCGTCCGCGGGCCCCTCAGGACTGCTCGGGGCGCCCGGCTCCAGGGAGCCTGCTGGTGGTGCAAGGGCCGTTGAAGACTTGAGGGACACCTGGCACGCTCCACGTGGCCCTGAGCGCGTGGCGGCTCCGGTGCGCTTCATTTGTGCGGTTTTTTGTTTGTTTGTTTTTTGATTTTTTCTTTTGTCAGCTTTTTATCATATTTGTGCCTGCATCATCTCTTATTCCAGGTTAGTGGAAAATATGAAAAGTACCCAAACCTTAAAGGGAAAAAATCACTTGTGTTTACAACACACAGAAATAATCTGGGTTGACATGGAGTTTATGATTCAGCTTTTTATGTAGAGGGCTTTACTCTTTCTTTTTTTTCCCGTAAAATCTATTTATAACTGTGTTCTGTATATCATGCCTATTTTCCATTGCGGTGTAGCATTTTTAGGATAATTTTTGAGTAAAAAGTGTTAGTTTATTCTGTGCTTATTGGGCTGGTTGTTGTTTAAAAATTCATTTGCTGTCAACTCAATATAAGGTGAGGTGTAAATAACACACAATAAAATAGAGGTAATTTGTGTCTGGGGAAAATACAAGTTGGAATAGAATGTGAGAGAACAAAACGTAAACTTTTTTTGTAATTTTTGACTTGAACTTTGGTTTTGGAGACTGAGGTCCTTCCCATCTTAGCTTCAGCCTAGTGACCAGATAGATACAGGAGGATTTGAGTCTTGCCACATGAGAGGAGTTTAGGTTGTAAATAGTTCAGAACTCTTTGGGGACCCAACAGTTAAAAGGTATTTCAGGTAACTGTTGGAATTCTGATTTTTTTTCTTGATAAATTACGCTGGAGCATATATATATATTTTTAAGATTTTATTTATTTTATAGCAAGTGTGTGTGAGCAGGTGGGGGGTGCAGAGGAAGAATCTGGAGCTGACTCCCTGCTGAGCACGGAGCCCAATACCGAGCTTGATCCCAGGACCCTGAGATCATGACCTTAGCTGAAACCCAAGAGTTTGGGTTAACATTTGAGGATGCTTAACTGACTGAGCCACCCAGGCACCTCTGGAGCATATATACATTTTTATATAAAATAAGATTTTTGTATCTTGGATTATTTTATTGAAGTGGATTCCCCAAATTAGAGTAACTAAAATCAAAAGATAATGTGTTAAAGCTCTTTTCCAAGGGATTAGACTAACTTGGAATTTAATCAGTATGTGAGAGTGCCCTGTTCACATGGGGTGTTTTCTTAACGAACATGCGTGATTGTTTATCACGCGCAGGCTGACTGCCTCCGTGCCTGTTGAGGTGTTACCGGGTGAGCAGGGCGCCCGCCAGTCGAGCAGAGCTCCTGCCCCAGGGGACGGTTGGTGTGTCTGCTTAACCTCCACTCAATGCTTTCTGGGGGCTGTCCCCTGTGTTAACCCTAGAGTTGGGAGGAGAGAACGCTGTACATCTGAAATAGAAATTGGGGTGTCAGTCTCATGATGTAGGGTAAGAGAACGCTGTGGAATGGACAGCTTTAAGTAGGTACTTTCTAATGGAGTTAAAATCTTCTTTGTAACATAAAGCAGTGTGTTGAGTGGGAAAGGACCTTTGACTGGTAACTGACCTGATGTTAAAGAGCTTTAGCTTACTCGGTGATGCCTTTCAAAACTCTGGAGTGTCCTGTTCTCTTGTCGGTGTAATTTTGTGTGTGTGATCGCAGCCCTGAATTTGCTCTTCATGCTTTTCAGGCCCACTATGCAGTCCAGGCCAGGAGGTCCCGGAGCGTTACTAGGAAGAGGAAGCGGGAGGACTCGGCTCCACCCACGTCTGTAGCCCGCAGCCGCAGCTGCTCGCGGACTCCTCGGGATGTCTCTGGCCTTCGGGACGTCAAGGTTAGTCCCTGTGATGTGCGGTTAAAAAAAATGGCCACTGCTGGTGACTCATGGGCTTAGGGCACACACTGCAGCTTTCCTTCAGAGGGCAGGGAGCACAGGTGGGGGCTGGTGCCCCCTGAGAGGTGAGCTCAGCATTCTGCACCCTTGCCCTAGTGGTGTCCTCTTGTGGATGGGTGGAATCATGGTGTCCTAGGGCACTGTGCTCTGAACCAGGGGCTGGAGCCCCTGCAGGGAGTGATTGTGGTTATTCTTATGGGAAAGACACTTTGGATATACACAGTCTTTTTTTTTCTTTTTTTAAGATTTTATTTATTTATTTGACACAGAGAGAGATCACAGGTAGGCAGAGAGGCAGGCAGAGAGAGAGGAGGAAGCAGACTCCCTGCTGAGCAGAGAGCCCGATGTGGGACTTGATCCCAGGACCCTGGGCTCATGACCTGAGCTGAAGGCAGAGGCTTAACCCTCTGAGCCACCCAGGCGCCCCCACAATCTCTTAATTGCAACTTTTTTTTATTAAATAAAGACAAAAGTTGTTAGTTCCGACATTTTGAAAGTTCAGGTACAGGACAAAGTGTATATGTAAACTGGCAGACCGTTTACTTGCTGGAAACTTGAGATTTCCATCTCCTAGAAATCTGGATTTTTTTTTTTTTTTTAAAGATTATTTATTTATTTATTTGATAGAAACACAGCTAGAGAGGGAACACAAGCAGGGGGAGTGAGAGAGGGGGGAGAAGCAGGTCTCCTGCCAAGCAGGGAGCCCGATGTGGGGCTCGATCCCGGGGCTCCAGGATCATGACCTGAGCCGAAGGCAGTCGCTTAACCAACTGAGCCACCCAGGCGCCCCGAAATCTGGATTTTAATAAAATGGTGTTGCCACATGTCAGACATGAGTGGTATAGCTTCACGGGTTGACTCTGTCTTCTTGTTTGTCTGAGAGGGAGTTATAGCCAGTGGGCCTGTCCTCTAGCTCCTCCAGACACAGGACCCATCTAGACAGAATGTTCTTCCTTCCTCACCTGCACAGGGTTGAGCTCTGCAGTCCTTGGGTCCCAGCGCATACTGTAGCGACGGACTCGTCAGCGCTTCTCCTCGCCGAAGATATCTGGGCCATGAGGACAGACGGCTAACCAGTCGTGACAAGCACAGGGGAACTCGGGAGCTAATGTGTGCGTTCTTGTGCTTTACAGATGGTGAAGAAAGCCAAGATTATGATGAAGAACGCTCAAAAGAAGATGAACCGCCTGGGGAAGAAAGGAGAAGCAGACAGACACGTGTTTGATATGAAGCCCAAGCACTTGCTCTCCGGAAAGCGGAAAGCCGGGAAAAAGGACAGGCGGTAGTGGCCTCTGCTGCAGGGGTCTGGGGAGGGGCGGGGCAGGTCCCGGGATCGGGGTCCCAGCCTGTGGACTGCAGAGAATGAGGACACCCAAAGCTCTCCGTTAGGGTGCGTGGCTGCGGGGTGTTGGCACCGCCCCAGCACTGGTCTTCTGAGGGCATGGTGGGTTCTGTGTTTAAGGAGTTATGTTCGCTTCAGATCTGTAGAACTGGAAAGATTGATTGATGTTAATGTGTGTTTTGATGGGAGAAAAATCATACTCCTTTCTGCAAGAGGAAACTCCGGTTCATGTGTGCCTGGTCTTTTTTTGCGAAGAAAACACCTCTGCTTGTGGACATGGGCAGGAGGTTGCCAGCCTGCCTACTAAGAGCCAACGCCAGTGCTAGATGATTTTCTAGTATTTTCTCTA
>PITA01027668.1:0-20409 GCA_004023965.1 Spilogale gracilis | reverse complement strand
TTGTAACCTCCTGTTTGTGTGACCATTCATTCACTTCCCTATGCTGGGGGGAAGTAAAACGTTCTAATAAGATAAGGATTTGCAGGAACCATCTGTTGCTCAGGACATGCCTGCCTGTGATCGATCAGTCTATAGATTAGGATATAATTGGCACATCCTGCTTTATTGTATGGACCCTTCAAAGAAATAGGCACATCCCGTTTTGTTGTGTGAGACCCTCAAGGGCACAAGGCACATCCTGTTTTTACAAGGACCCTCAAAAAACACTATTGTCACTATTGTCACTCAAGGCACGTCCTGTTTTTGTGAGGACCCTCAAAAACACTATTGTCACAATTGTCACTCAAGATTGATGATCCATCACCTAAAGAAACTCTTTGATCATATGGTTTCCATCTGAAAAAATATGTAACTCTCTGCTATAAATAAAGAGCCCTGAGAACAGTGTTTTCAGGAGATCCCTACACCATCTTTGAAGTCTGGTCTCCTCACCGCTTACGCCTTCTCTCACCCTCGGACCCTAACTGTTGCTAGGGCTGGCTCCCGGCAATTGCCCTTGCTTGTCTACTGACCAGACTAGACCAGTGGTTCCTAAGCCATGATCCGGGGACCAGTGGATCCTTTAGTGGTGTCCACACAAAACTGTTTCCATAGAAACACTCAAATTGGGGCACCTGGGTGGCTCAGAGGGTTAAAGCCTCTGCCTTCAGTTCACGTCATGATCTCAGGGTCCTGGGATGGAGGCCCACATCAGGCTCTCTGCTCTCGGGGAGCCTGCTGACCCCTCTTTCTCTGCCTGCCTCTCTGCCGAATAAATAAAGTCTTTAAAAAAAAAAAAAGAAAGAAAAAGAAATACTCAAATTATGTTTCTCTTTCTATGTTGGCATTCACACTGGTGGGTAAAAAGTGCCGGCACCTTAGCTCAAACCAAACTTTACGAGAAGCCATATATTCTTCACTGCGACATACGGTGAAAGCAACGATAGTTTCATTTAAGAATTCCCTGTTCAAGCAGCAAATTGTTTCAATTAAATCTCAGCCCTGGAATATCTTTTTCATGGTCTCTGGGATGAGGTGAAAAGCACAAGTATCAAAAGATGTGCCAAGAGATGATCGCTGTCTCAAGGAAAAACACATACAATAGTTTATCAGTAGAACTAGGTTTTTCATAATGTTCTTTCATTTGGAGAAAACAAAAACAAAAACTGTAAAACAAACCAGTCATACTTGAGTTTGGCAAATAGCTCATGGAAAATTAAAAATATTTGTTAATGATAAAATTCATACTTCCAAATTAAAATTAAAATTTAGAAAACCATGAGCTTGAAAGCTTCCCAGTAAAGAGTTTTTCTGGCATGCCTAGTGGCTCAGTCTGTTAAGCATCTGCCTTCAGTCAAGTCATGATCCCAGGGTCCTGGGATACAGCACCTCCTTAGTCCTCAGCAGGAAGCCTGCTTCTCCCTTTCTCTGCCCTTCCCTCTGTTTGTACTCTTCCCCCCACCCCACCGCCAAGTAAATAAAACAAAGATTTTCCAGTATGATCCATGCTGATATTAACAAATAGGAGTTTTTGATAAAGTGTAATGAAATGTAGCAACATTTGGAAAATCTGCATAACTAAATAAGCCAATATTTTCCAATTGACCAATGCATAGGTAAAATATTCATTGAAAGTATAAAATAAACGAATGGAGTTAAATAGAATATGAAATGTTCATTTATATGGTTTCAAAATCCACATTGCAGCTAACATTTAGAGAAATAGCATTTGTTGCATTTTGGTATAGCATTAAAGAAGATCTACAATTATCGGAAAAGCAACTAAAATCTTTTTTCCAGTTATCTTCTTATATTTGAACCAAAATAAGATTATAACAGGTTGAATGCAAAAACTGATAACAGAATTAAACTCTTTTCTATTATAAAAACAGGCATTAAAAACATATGCAAAAAACATTGAATGTTATTGTTTTCACTAAATTCATTTTTATGTCAAAAACCATTTTAAGATGTCAGTTACATAAAGATGTGATGAGTTATTAGTGTTTTAATACTTTAAAATTTTGTTTCACTTTCTAATAGAAAACTGTTAGAAACAACATAAAGTTGGGGGTCTTCCATTTTTGAGATGGTCAAGGGTCAAATCCTAAGCAGATCTAAAATCACTTCTCTAGACTGTAATCTCTGTCACCGGCCTGACTACCATATATCCCTGGCTCCCAGCCCCAGTATGAAGCTCACAAAAAGTATTTCAAAGAAATTAAATATAGATGCGGCCCTGCTCAAGGGAGAAGAGACGTGTAAAACTCAGAGCAGGCCTTGCCGCTTCCCCCAACAGCAGCTCTGCAAGAAAACAGGTACACCTGAATCTACAGCGGTCTGTTCTCCTTGACCCTGAAGTCAGACCTGCCCAGAGATGCATCCCTAGTTCTGAAATACTCGGGAGTATCCAGAGATCCTGAAGATGTTTTTTAAGAGCCACAAAGACGATTCAGTGTTAGATTATTTTGTTTATTGAATATAAAGAGGAAACCTAATAATGCTAGTCAGGGAAGGAGTTCTACAAAGTTGTTGGCCAACTACTCTTTGTATTCTTGAAGGCAGGTGCAATACAAAGCAGCTTAAGCTGAAGCCTGCGGGATTTAGAGGCAAAGAGAACTTGGTCTAGAGGGTTATTAAGCATTATAATGGCCTTGTTAGGAATGCCGGGGAGGTTTGGATTGACTGCAGAGCTCTTCTACTAAAGGAATGGAAGAAAAATAATGTTCTGATTGTCTCCCTTGGTTGTATTAATTCCAAGAAACAGAACCCTACTATTTAGAAAAAAAAAAATGTTATTTCAATTTAAGAAGTGAAGAAATATAGAAGCCATCATAAAAGTATTTCCATTATTCCTCTGGAAATTTAATGTTTTACCATGAATAAATAAAGTATAAAGGGCCAACTATAAGGCTATATTTAATTCAACTCACATTGCTAATCAAGTTTCTGCCTGTTACATGTTGAATTGTGTCCCCCTACTCAAATTCCTCCATTGAAGCCCTCCTCCCAGTACCTCAGAATGTGACCTTATTTGGAAACAGGGTCATTGCATGTATTACTAAAGTTAGGATGAAGTCAGACTGGAGTAGGGTGGGCCTACAGAGGACGATGTGCAAGAACCGGGAGAATGTCATGTGAGGTCGAGGCAGAGAGCAGGACCGATGCTTCTACAACCCCCAAGATTGCCAATGAGTTATCTCTGGCATCTTAATCTCCAGCATCTAGCATCCCAAATAGGCACTGAAATGGAAGCGCCTGGGTGGCTCAGTTGGTTGGGCGACTGCTTTCGGCTCAGGTCATGATCCTGGAGACCTGGGATCGAGTCCCACATCGGGCTCCCTACTCAGCGGGAAGCCTGCTTCTCCCTCTCTCGCTCCCTCTGCTTGTGTTCCCTTTCTGGCTGTGTTTCTCTCTGTCAAATAAATAAAATATTAAAAAAAAAAAAACTTTAAAAAAATAAAAATTAAAAAAATAAAAAATAAAAGAATGTGTACCACATATTTCCTTTACCTTCCATAGTTCCCTTGGTGGTACATATCCAAGTGTCTGGCACCCAGTGGAACCCCTTCCGCCATTCACGTCTTACTCACACATCGTAAAAATGAAAGCAAGTATCTCTTTGTGCTCGGTGTGAGGAAACTGTACTCAGTGTGAGGAAGCTGCCTACATGCTAACTGGTTGCAAGCACCCTCGTTCAATGTGATTCTTTTTTGTCCTTCTACTTTTAAATTTTGCTGCTATTTTCAAATTCCATGTCCCCGAATTGTTGCTGTCAAACCTTGCTGAAGCAGAAAGCAAACTGTTGGGAGATCAGAGAAAAGAGAGCAAAGAATTGAGGAAGACGTTAGCTTTGGTTATGTAAGGATTGGGCCAATTATCTCATTACCGCAGTTTCTGGCCCACTGGCCTGTGGAAAGGCTCTTGGGTCACTCAGTTCTGGGGCAGTGGCTCGGCTCCATGCTCCACCCCTTCAGCTGCTGAGCTCATTCTTAGTCCTGAGACTTTCTGAGATATTCATCTATATACTGAGATACTGTACAGGTAGGGAGTATTTAATAGCAACCTACTCTCTATTTGTCCTATGACAACTAATTCTTCTGTAAAGTCAAAAGGAAAGGTTCTTTGATCCCAAAGGATAAAACTTCCCTTCAGCAATCTTCATCTATCTACTCCACTGTAATTACAAATTATTTATTCAGATCTCATCTCCCTGGCAGTTCACAGCTGAGATGCCCACTGCTAACAAATGAGGTACCACACAGGTCAATGTGCCATTATTGCAGGTCAGTAATTCTGTGTGTCTTGAAACCCATCTTTTCCACAATAGCTATCTTTGCTATAAATGCTGGGTCTTACAAGACCTGGGAATTCGGGCTTCATTACAAGGGAAATCATCCAGGTTTACTATGGTTTCCCCAACTACACATATGCAAGACAAAACTCAATGGGACAAATGATAACGAAGAAACTACAGCAGAAAGGTGAGCTGTTTGGTTAAGGACAAAAAAAATCCTAAAGGGAGTATTTTCAATGGAAGGAATTACAACGACACAAAAGCTAGAATGTAGCCCTGTACTGTCTTTGCCCAGATGTAGCTTCATTTGTTCTTCACAACATCTACCATCAGTCTGTCTGAATGGGGATGCAAACAAATGACCCCATGGGAGACAGCTCTGCCTTAATCATGAAGAACCCTGCAAAGCAAGTTTGTATCCTTGCTCCCACAAGACGTTTCCTGCTGAGAAAATACAACAGTGCTGCCCTCTAATGGTTGTCACCTTACAAGTTTAAAGTTGCCGGAAGGAAGCTGTTGAACCACCATAAGGGTGGTCCTCTGAAATGGGGGAAGACAGGATGAAAACCAATGGTTTACACATGGTCTTAAAAAAAAAAAAATCGCACTGTTTACATCAACACTAGAATTATCACTTTTCTACATTTGTGTTTGACCTGAAAAACGATGGAGCTCGCAAGCCAATACCACATGTTCCTTCATAAAAGGAGTCAAGAAACACTACCTGCCTTTGATGCTAATACAATGCATCTTCATTGAAAAAAGAATATTTTTCAGGAAGCAAGACTTGGCATTTGCAGTAGTGCCCCTTAAGTACACTTATTATTGCCACATTCACATCTGTGTTTCTCTCTCAAAGGTGTGATTTCATTAACTCAACTCTTAACCTGTTTTGCTAATTTCCCTCATGTCTGATTACTTCCTGCCATTCACAAATTGGACTCTACTCTGTCCAAAGTTAACTGCAGAATCTTCCTCCGAGGTTCAAAGCGTGAGCTTCCCAGACTTCCTACTTTTAGACCTAGGTTTTAATGGACTCCAAAACAAGAAGAGAAAGTATTATGGCTTCAATGGGTTTGGCACACCCTTCAGCCCAGGAGCCCGACCTTCTATTACCCCAAAGTTTGGCAAAGGAAAGAATCAGTGTATAATTACAGGCAAGGGAAAAGAGGAAGGCTTCTTCCACAGGGCCCAGGGAAGACCTGCATCTCAACGAGCTGATCAAGTCACATAAATATTAATAACACTGCTTCAAGCGGCATGTGGTTTTGTTGGCCACGCCTCAAAGCAGCTTCTATAGCGCAGCTGCTAGTTGCTGTCTCTGAGATCCATTTATAAATAATTGAAGTATTTAGTGTGAAGTTACCACCCTGCATATAAAAGATCATTGTGTAAGGGCCCATCAGATGGGGAATCCCGCATTAGTGTCAGACTGGAGAAGATGGGGCAGCCCACATTACGAGGGCGTACGCACGTGTGTGCACCTGAGCAATCAGACACTCCCATAGGGGAGGACGGAAGAACACTGTCTAATCATTCCTTCTCCTGGTGAGTGGTCGAAGTTAGAGCACCAGCTTTAACCCAAAATTCCTGATTTTTTTTTTCTAGCTGGGAAAAAAAATCAGATTACTGTTAAAAGAAAATAGAGAATGAAAAGCAAAATGTGAGAGTGTGATAGTATTGCTACTGCAGCATCACAGAAATGTGTTTTGAATAAAGAAAACTCAACTTGCATTATAAATAGAATTCTCAGTAACAATATTTTTAAAAAAATTTTTAAAGGCGAGAGCTACAAATGCACGTGGCATGGAAGAGGGAGAAAGAGAATCTCAAGCAGGCTCTAGGATTGGCACAGAACCCTATGCACAGCTGGATCCCACAACCCTGATATCATGACCTGAGCTGAAATCAAGAGTGGGACACTTAACTGAACCACCCAGGTACACCTCAGTAACCATATTCTAAGGCACAAGGGAAGGAAAACTGTAGGTAGCAAGAGCGAGAAGTATTAGAATTGTATCTATCCCAGAAATAATGGTTTGGGGAGGGGAGAAGGAATCCACGTGGCAAACTTAACAGACTTTCTTTGCACAGCAGTTTTTTGTAATAATTTTACTATACGGCATAAGGACAAGTGTGTATATGGTTGACAAATGACAAATCCAGACTGAGTTTTTGTTTCACAGATTGTAGAATAACCTCCTCCTCTTATCTCCCCCAAACAGGATAGTAATTCCAAAGGGAAGTTTAAGCCTAAATTTATTAATAGCTCCTTACAAATATTTTTTTTAAAGATGCTGATGAATGTAATTCAAAGCATTTGGTGCGAGAAAACTTTTTTTGAAGATTTGAGAGCACGCATGCGTGCCAGGGGTGGGGTGGGGTGCACAGGGAGGAGAGAATCTGGAACAGACTCGATGCTGAGCACAGAGTCCAATGCTGGCTTGATCTCATGACCCTGAGGATCATGACCTGAGCTTTATAAAAAAAAAGATAGGCTGAACCAACTGAGCCACCCAGGTGCCAAGAAATTTTTTAAGTTATATTTCACTCTTCTCAATGTCCTGAGGTAACTTATTCAACCTAAAACTGCTTCACAAGTACTTGTTTTACCAGAAATTGAGAATCTTCCCTGCTAGAATCTGCAGAGTGTTCAAAGACTCATAAAGCAGCGTCTTGGCCCTTGAAGGATTTGTCGCATACAGAGATGTTCTAGCAGAATAAATCCATGTTCCTACATTGATTTCTGGATCATATCTAATTCAAAAAATTTTGAGACAACTCTCCCCTACAGAGTCTTCTCAATTCCTATTTAAATAATAAGGGAAATAGAGATTTTTGATGTAAAATATTCCTATAAAGAGATAAGCCACTAACAGTTACTGAACTCCAGTGGCTTTACACCAAGATTATATGTGATCAACTTGAAAGAACTATCCATAGTTTCGCAGAATAAGCAAGATTCTGCAGAAGAAATCAAGTTCAGTTGTTCCATTGAACATCCAGGGCTTGTGTTGTCAAAGGAGAGACTTCTAACCAGAAGAGGCTCTAAGAGAAACAAAAATGAGGAGGTCAACCCAAGAGTTATTTCTGGTATGTTCCAGAAGCTGTATTATCTGAAACTTCTGAAAGAGGCTGCTGTTATAATGGAGCCCATCACCTTTGTGTCATCAGCCCACGTACTTTGAGTTGGGCTCAGTCTTGGACTGTTTAGCTGACACACTTCTAGGTCTCTGCACCTCCCTGTGTCCTGCAGAAAACCATGGGGGCGGAGCACACTCTTCTCTTTCAAATTCAGCTTCCCTAGAGAATAAGAGCTGCATCTTCGGTGCCATAATGTGGGAGGTGATGGTGTTATATCCTCACAGGCAGCTAGCTCTTCTGTACTTAAAGAAATGTTATATTTGCCAAGGGTGTTGGCAGTGTGGAAAGAGAGACCTGGAAAGTGATGAGCAACAGAAGCCAGACAATAGAGAATTTTCTGTCCACTGCTTCATTAGCTTAGTCCTGAAAATCTTCCGCACTGTCTTCCATCCATTGTCTTTTATTTCATTCCTTACTCCTGAAAACTTGCTCTGAGATCCTTTATGGATCTTCTCCCTATATCTACCAGTGCTATAGAGATCTCAACAGATCATAGCAAAAGATGCCTTTGATGGAATTGCTATGAGAGCTGAGGGCAGAGCCCTGAGCTTTAGTACATGGAATCCAGCTACCCCATTGATTCAACCCCCCTCTCCTCTCCATGTACACCAGCTTGAACCAGGGACCCTCAAAGAATATGGAGCTAGAGAGGAGAATAATAAGCCTGTAGAGATCCAAGTATCTGTTCATGGATTCTCATGGGTCAAGAAAATGACCTGCAGCATGAAAAGAATGTGAATACAGTGCTATAGATTTAATAAAACATGGTCATTCCTCTTCTATCTTTATATGAAGGTGCATGCATCACGAGGGAAGATTTCCCAAATTAATGGTGATCATCCTGGCCTTGGGGAACCAAGCAGCCAAGATGTTAAGGAAGCATTCTTATGTGGCCCTTGCAAGTCTCCATAGCTCTTAAGTATCCACAGCTTGTGAGGAAGGGATGAGTGAATAGCTGGAGAACAATTCTGGAAAGCCTAATGAGCCATATGTTGCCCAACCAGGTGTCAGTATCTCCCTTAAATTCTTTTCTGCTGAGCTGATATTCTCAGGTTGTTGTTGTTGTTGTTGTTGTTGTTGTTGTTGTTTAAGATTTTATTTATTTAACAGAGAGAAACACAGCCAGAGAGGGAACACAAGCAGGGGGAGTGAGAGAGGGAAAGCAGGCTTCCCGCTGAGCAGGGAGCCCGATGTGGGGCTCAATCCCGGGTCTCCAAGATCATGACCTGAGCCGAAGGCAGTCACTTAACCAACTGAGCCACCCAGGCGCCCCTTCCCAGGTTTTAATGTGTCTGGCTTTCCACTACCCTGAGACCTTTGAGAATAGGAAATAGGTCTTCCCCTTTTTTATGGACCTAACACCTAGCATAATACCTGGAACACAGTAGCTTCTAAGTGTTTACTGAATTCCCTAGTTCAGGTGCTTGCATCTAATCATAGGGTTATGATAATGTATGTAGATGATATGTCCCTTTACCAGTAACTGAAAAAACAATATTCAAAATACTATCATAAAGAAAGTGAAGTTTTGGGGCACCTGGGTTGCTCAGTAGTTAAGCATTTGCCTTTGGCTCAGGTCATGATCTCTGGGTCATGGGATCGAGCCTGAATCGGGCTCCCTGCTTGGTGGGAATCCTGCTTCTCCCTCTCTCACTCCTCCTACTTGTATTTCCTCTCTAGCTATGTTTCTCTGTCAAATAAATAAAATCTTTTTTTTTTAAGTGAAGTTTTCATATATAAATAGATACATGAATGACAATTAGCCAAAAGGACCCATTTCAGTTGTTAGAAGGTAGCTTTAAAACCTGAAGTAAAAGTTAAACCCCACATGGTAATCGACCTTAATTTTTATGTTGCCTGATATTTATACCATTTGAATTAGCAAACTTAATGGTTGTATAGGAGTACAGAAGAGGATATTTTTATAGTTTGTATTTAAAAATGATCTATCTTAAAAATGATCTAGGGCACCTGGGTGGTTCTGTGGGTTAAGCCTCTGCTTTCAGCTCAGGTCATGATCTCAGGGTCCTGGGATCGAGGCCTGCATAGGGCTCTCTGCTCAGCAGGGAGCCTGCTTCCTCCTCTCTCTCTGCCTGCCTCTCTGCCTACTTGTGATCTCTCTCTCTGTCAAATAAATAAATAAAATCTTTTTAAAAAATGACCTACAACTTCTGGAAAATTTTAAGATTTGAGAGTGTAAGCAAGAAGGAGAGAAAGAACAAGCATCTCGGGCAGACTCCTCACTGAGCACAGAGCCTGATGCAGGGCTCAATCCCACACCGCAACCTGAGATCACCACCCAAGTTGAAATCAAGAGTCAGACACTTAACTGACTGAGCCACCCAGGGGCCCCTGGAAATTTTTATTAAAAAGAAATTTTGAATTAGTTTAATTTCACAATGTGTAGTTGCAATATATCTGGGCTCTAAAATTCACAAGGTAATTATATATCATGAGTGATCTCATCCCTCAGGAAGAATGCATACCATTTTTATAAAATCAGCCTCAAGAGCATATCAAGAAATCAAAATATAAAACCTTGAAAAATAGGCTAGATATGTGTGTTTGTTATGAATACAGTGAAAGAACACATGACCTCTCCAAAACCCTTCAACAATTCATAGAATCCCATTCAAACTAAGTAAGACTTATAGTTTGTATTTAAAAATGAGAGAGCATTACAAGTCTTTATCATTAGCATATTATTAACATTTATAATCTATGGACAAATTTTTTTTTAAGCTAGTTACCTAACTCTACAAAATACCCACTGCAAAATTAAGCATATTTGAATTTTCTGAACAAGTTTCCTCATCTATAAATAAGAAGGAATAACATCTACCCCTAATGATACATGACAAGATTATTATATGATCAACATGCCAGGAACATTTAAGTATTCATTAGACAAGTTCTTCTTACTCATTAATCAATGAAATAGTGATTTATAACATTTCAAAACTTAAGAGCAAGAGAAACTCTGGTATCTGTTAATAAAGAATCTTATGTAACAGCCACTATCAACGAAAAACTTCCAACTCTGTGTTCTCCTCTTTATGCTTTCTCCATATTGACATTAAGTACCACAACAAGCTAGTAGAATCAAAACTGCATGGAAAACAAGAGATCCAAAAGGAGCAAGGGAATAAAGAACCAAGAACACAAAATAACCAGGTTCATGCAAAGTTTAAGAGGAAGAGCTAGAATATCTTTCTTTTTACATATGGGACATCTGGATGTGTTTCACGGTAGCCAACAGGAAAGCTTTGCTAATTTGTACTGAATGCCCATAAACCAATGTGTCCCTCTGTCCATTTGCCCACATCAGTTTAAATTTTCCTCCCTAAAACACATTTATGGCTGAGATGAAGCAATAAATATGTCAGTTCAATAATCCTAACAAGGGCAAAAACAAAGGTAATGATGATGCTTCTGGCTTCAGTAGGACTGTAGACTTCTCATGGCCAGCCTGGAAACTCAAAATGACTGAGAAAAAGACAGTCTCAGCCTACCAAATCTACGTGAAAGAATTGTGCTGACTTAGATTGCCAGTTTATTCAACTTCTAGATGCTTCACACAAAAGCTAAAAGGCCAATATATTTGGGGGACAAGGCAGTTGAGTTGATCTAGTTTTCTTGGTCTGACTTATATTTGGTTTGTATTTTCCAGCCATATCTAAAGAAGGAGCATATAATTTAATAAGCATTTAATCCCTTAATAACCTGTGCTAGGTTTTAAGACAAGCAAACATCATGGAACGAATTTACTAATCTTTTAAAATACTTGTAGTCCCTACTAGAACTCAAATCTGATCCCTCACTTGAGATTTGGGGGTTAGAAACTCAGTCGATTAAGTCCATATTGAGAAGTAATAGAATTTTAAAACAGTTTCTAACATGCAAAAGAAATAGGTTCTGCAGCCCAGATAATTTAAGGGTAATTATTTTTTTAGTTACATAAAGAGACATTTTCAGACCTCTAATTGCTCCAAATTTATCTGCTAAAGAGTCATTATGATCCATTTTTAACCCCTCTCTGACATAAAGAACTAATGCTATAATTGAACTGTGTCATCACTGATCTCAATTCACAATCATTAGAAGAGCTGGGTTTTGCCTGGTTTCACCGCAATTGTACCATTTTCCTCCTAATCACCTTCATGGGGGCAGATATGCACTGTGTAGCCCAGAGTTGTTTAAAGCCCAGCCACATGCAGTGAATGACATCCATGGCCTAGTAGACTATTACTCGCAATTTTCACGTGTGTAATATAAGGAAAAAAGTACAGACATCTCCATTTTTAAAGCTCATTTTCCCTTTAATTCTTTTTGGCCCCAAAGGTCTTTTATAGTAACTTAATTTAGTTTGGTTACTCATATTTGTAATACAGATAAGAGAATCAAAGAATTTTTTAGATCTGCCCCACTGCTGATGCTAAATATGTCCAACTAAGTCTTATTCTTAAGGGATAGGAAACCCATCGAAGAAATTACACAAGAGAAAATGTATAGAGTGATGCCTGGGTGGCTCATTCTGTCTGCCTTCAGCTCAGGTTATGACCTCAGAGTCCTGGGACTGAGTCCCACACGGGACTCCTTGCTTGGCAGGGAGCCAGCTTCTCTCTTTTCCTTTGCCTGCTGTTACCCCTGCTTGTGTTTTGTCAAATAATATATAACAAAGAAAAGAAAGAAAGAAAGAAAGAAAGAAAGAAAGAAAGAAAGAAAGAAAGAAAGAAAGAAAGAAAGAAAGAAAGAAAATGTATAGAGCAATTGTGCTTAAGCCTTTCAATTGGAGCTATGCATTAAAATCCCTCCAATACCCTCTAACATTTGCTGTAACCTTCAGTCCTAATCACAATGTGAGCAAAAATATCTAATTCAGTGGACATTACTTGACCAAATTGTTGGATTCCACTGCTTAGGAAATCACTTCATTGTTGAGCACAAGTATATGTTTTGTTATTTATGATGTCTGTAAAACTTGGCACCGATAGCTAAAGTTTTGTTTTTAAAGCTCAAAAGCTGCTAAAGCATCAATACCATCCTTCCCTTCTACCATAAAAATGAATTCATAAGAGGGAAAGTCTGCTCCAAAACCAGGGACCTAGCTACGAAAAAAAGAGGGGAGGGTCAGGAACACTGGCTTCTGACCTCAGCTCCACCGTTACTGACCCGTACTTACCTTACTCTAAGGGTCAATGTCCTCATTGTAAAAAAGTGAGTTGAAATCTATTGGGTTTAAGTCCCTTCTGACTCCAAGATTTAACAAAGAACTATATGCATCATCATTAATATATTGTGAACACAAGAAAAACACAGCTGGATATTAGTTAAAAGTGATCAAGACCACTTTTATTCAGTAGTAACTGTGGTAATAGTGGAGAATACTAGTGCAACCTGAGCTCAAGTCCACTGAAACAAGGCAGAAGACTTTCTAATCACTGAGTTACACCGAAGAAAAGGTAATCAAAGGTGTTAATAGAGAGGGGTTCATCCCTAGGACTAACTGGAACTTATCCAGAGAAGAAACAGACTTCTATCTTTATGCTAACACATATAAAGGTGCAAGCTGGAGTGTGTGTGTGTGTGTGTGTGTGTGTGAGAGAGAGAGAGAGAGAGAGAGAGAGAGAGAGAGAGAGAGAGAGAGAGAGAGAGAGATATCTCAAAGAGATTGCTCCCAGGTCCTTAAGGAGACAATTTAAAATGAGTTACCTCTCAAAGAACAGAAAAATTTATGTTGTAGGCATTTTAAGGGGGGACTGGTGACAAGTTGTGACATAGCCTTAAGCTGCTAGAAGCTCTGCTAGAGTTTGGACAGAGACAGATGGTCACAAGCAATGGACCAGTTCAGGGCATTTATAAGTACCTAATGTCTTGGAGGAGACGTGAGAGTACAGTCTACTGATGGACAGAACCACATTTTTAGAAGGTACAAGGTCTGTTCATTAAGTTTTTGGTTCTATACACACACACACTCATAAAGTTGGCTAGTCAATGGCTGCATCTAGCTTTAATATAGCACTGTCTTGAGTCACTGAAATACATATGTATAACCACATTTCTCTTAAGTTCCTTAACAGGTGAATATTTAGCCCATTATAATACTATCTGCCTTCCAGAAAAATGAGTCGAGTAGGATACTCAGAAGGTCCACAGTGGAGAATGGTAAGCCCATTTTAATTTGTATCCAGAATCAGAATTCTTCATATTTTTTTAAAGATTGTATTTGTTTATTTGACAGAGAGATCACAAGTAGGCAGAGAGGTAGGCAGAGAGAAAGGAGGAAGCAGGCTCCCAGAACTCTGAGATTATAACCTGAGATGAAGGCAGAGGCTTTAACCCACTGAACCATCCAGGTGCCCAGAATTCTTCATATTTTTTAACACCTTTTCTAAAATAAGGTATTTCAAACAAATATCTTGAGAGGGCATTTCTCTGCAAAGTCTTATTTAGCTTTCATGAAAAATTTAAATGTGAGTTTTCATAAATGCAAATGAAAATATTAAGGGTGCTCAATATATTCATAGAGCAGATTGATATTTTTTCATGCAATAATGTTAATGTGCTGTGCCCTCTGCGGCAGTACCATAATTAAACCTGTTGGCATTTCCATTTTAAACTTAGTCATAAAAAAATCCCTCTGAGCAATAATGCACCATTTCAAGACTCAAACCAGCAGTGTCTACTCTTTAGGAACAATATTTGAGAAAGTTTTAGCAGGGGGTCAAGTTCTAATAAGGTAAAACATTTAGCAGAATTTTCTTTTTTATTTCACCCTAGATGCATGTTTGCCCTCTGAAAACTAATTTAAATCTAAATGTGTAATGTTTATAAATAGGACAGACATGCATCAGGAGAACTGCAGTCAAGTTCCCATTGAGAAAATCTAGGTTGTCATATATTGGTGTATACATCCAATTGAGAGGATGATGTTCAAGAAAATAAAGTTACAGGTAAAAATTAGAGATGAAAGTATTTAGAATAACAAAAATAAATGACAACCGATCAAGTTTGAAAGGCTGACAAATACTGCAAATATAGGGGCGCCTGGGTGGCTCAGCCAGTTAAAATGTCTGACTTGATTTCAGCTCAGGTCGTGATCTCAGAAGCCAAGTCTGCTTGAGATTATTCTTCCTCTCCTCTGCTACTCTCCCCATTCATGCCCAGGCACGTGTGTGCTCTCTTTCAAATCTTTTAAGATTTTTACTTGAGGGAAGAGAGAGAGAGAATGAACACGAAGGACTTCAAGGTGGAGGAGGAGCAGCAGGGGAGAAGGAGAAGCAGACTACCTATCGAGTAGGGAGCCCAACACGGGACTCAATCCCAGGACCTAGAGATCATGACCTGAGCCAAAGGCTCAGCTTAACCTAGGCACCTAGGAGCCCACAAACAAATTGTAAAAAAAAAAAAAAAAAAAAAAAAAAAGATGTGCTTATAAATTAGTTTCCTCTCCATTAAGATTTTTTCTCTTAACTATTGTGGCTGCATACTCTTTGATGAACTTCTTCATAGGAGAGATTTGGGACTATTATGGAGTAAATTAGTCTTTTCTCTCCATCAGAAGTTAGTAACTTTTCTAGAAAAGTCCAGATATTATTTTATTTTTTTAAAAGGATTTTATTCATTTGACAGAGAGAAACACAGCCAGAGAGGGAACACAAGCAGGGGGAGTGAGAGAGGGAGAAACAGGCCTCCCGCCGAACAGGGAGCCCGATATGGGGCTCGATCCTGGGTCTCCAGGATCATGACCTGAGCCGAAGGCAGTCGCCCAACCAACTGAGCCACCCAGGCACCCCGAGATATTATTTTAGACTTTGCAACACAGTTTCTCTCATAGGTCAATTCTTCTGTTGTAATACAAAATTGGTGATAGACAACACATATGAAGGAGTATGGCTGTGTTCCAATAAACCTTGATTTTTGAATTCTATTTAATTCTCACATGTCATGGAGTAAGATTCCATCCCACCTCCCAATATAAAAATGGAAAAATCATCCTCCATTCATGGGCCATACAAAAACATTGACTATAGTTTGCTAATCTTTGTTCTACTTTAGTTGACCTAAAATCTGTTTATTATTGACAACTTAAAAGCTACTTTGAGCTTCTCAGATTAATGTATATTTTAGGATACTTGAATGAAAAATCCTTTTACATACAAGTATTGAAATTAATCATAGCAGAAATAAAGTATACTTCGAATTCATATTAACCAGTTTGTCATTGATAACCTCAATGTAAACCTCACTGTATGAGTTTAAGTATCTTTGCTGTGATATTTTACATTAAGTCACCAAGCACTTGGTATTTTCCTCAAATGTTTATGCCATCCACTAATAGGATTCAATCTAAGAACCTATTCACTATTTCTATTAAGAATTTATCACTTCCTCTTAATTGCTTTTGCTATGCTCTGAAAAAATTTTCGTTATAATTATATGCTTAATGTTAGCATAATTTCTTTTGATTTCACCATTCACTTTAATCCCTTTAGCTCTGCATTTTTTAAATCTGAAATTTCTTTCAGTTCCTTAAAAAAAAAGAAATCACTTTAAAGATGACAAAAGGGACTCATCACATACATCTCAATAGGTCCTAATCTTTCATGTTTTATGGAAACATTCCAAATAATCTTCTCAAATCACCTAATGTCTTTTTGGACCAATATGCTAGGTCAGTTGGCATGATGGGTAGTTAGTATTCCAGGAAGCCATGGCTATGCCAGGACCGTTAGCACTCCCTGAACTATATGTTGAATTGAATGAAAACCACACTGACCCCAAACTCAACAAATGTATTTCCCACTCAGTTATACCTTGGCCAGATGTAAAGTATCTCGAGCCACTCCAATAACCAAACAATGTGAGGGGAAGGGGTAATGGAAGGGAGTTTGGAAAAAGACAAATCACACACAGTATATAATCATGCTAAGACCTGGGTAGAGCTGCTCTCCTGGCCTTCGAAGGTATTTGTACACTGAGCTTGCCTACATTAGTGTCTTGGTCCATCCCCCTCCGCTTGCCCCAGATGGTCTGTCATGCAGCTAATAAGCAGTCTCACGCTGTACCACCCACTAGATTCTCCCGACCATTCCATGAATGGCCAAAATTGAACATTAACTATGTAGTATTCCAGACAGAACTAGTGAGAATACGTGTAGTTCAGTTTACAATCAATGTAAATATTTTCTTTTCTAACCACAAGAAGTATAATCAATAGTTTTGAAAAAGAATAAATTAGAAAAGTCATTTGTTCAGGTCTGTATGTGATGTGTATGTTTGGGACATTTGACAAAGCTCAGCAGAAAACTTAGATCACAATCACAATTACTGATTCCAATTTAATTATGTGATTGCATATATTCCAGGAACTATAACAAATAGAGTAATTAAACAGCATATCCAAAAGGCTAAATTTTCAAAGGGAAACAAGCTCACAAAGATTCCCGCATGTAAAAAAGAGTATTAAAAAGGTCAATTACAAGCTTACAAAAACAGACTATTCTGATTTAAAAGATAATTACCGTCAGCCCATTGCCTTTCTCTACTACACTAGACATTTTTCAGGAGAAGTCAGGGTTTCAGGTTCGAGTATCTTCATAGTTTAGGAAACTACCACCTAACCAGGCTCCTGAAGATCTCCATAAAATTCCCTTTGCGTAAACAGAGTCATTTGAGGGTTAATCTGCCGCTTAAACCTCTCTTCTTTCTCTGGAGGAGTTCTTTTAGCCTTAGGGTCCTCATGATACATTTTTGGTCCTAAATCTAAAGGCTTTTGAATGTCTTTTGTTTTCCTAATGTAAAGCTAATAGCTTTTTTCAGTATTGTGATTATCAGAGTAAAGGATAATTAACTCCAATAAATTACTATTTTTTTTAAAGGCCTAGACACTCTGGCAACAGTGCAGGTACACTGAAGTGTATTTTCCATCCTATTAAGCTAAATACTATATTTTAAAATACATATCCACAAGTTCGCCTAGCTTTAAAAATACTACCCACCCCCCACTCCCCCCCCACACTCAACCCCAGGTGATTTAGAATAGAAATATGACTATTATATGGGAAGTAGTTCACTAATTTTTAGTTTTTCTTCATAAACTAACCTATGGCATTTAGAATATGGTTTACTTTAAAAACTATACACAGATAATGAAAGTGTCTCTTCCTTCTGCATGCCCTCACCATCTTTATAAGGGGGTAAACCTCTATCCTGCAATATTTCATGTCATTCTGAGGAACAGGACTTGAGAGACCAAAATAATATTTTCGTGAATAAGTACTATGGAGGAGTTAATTACCTATCATAATTATGTTAAAGAGTTAATTTCTTTGTGTAATTCTATTACTAAGTAACAATTTACAAACACTAGAGCTTTGGGGAATATGTTTAGAGAAAATGCTTAATTAGGCAATGGTGTGAATTTTGACATATTTCTTCATGGTTCATGGAGTATTCTTGCTGACACAGATCAACAGTTTGATGAAGAGAAAATCGTATTTTTCCAGTACTAAAAACAGTATTACAGGGTCACAATATGGTGAGAAACAAAAAAATTGTTTTATTTAATAAATGTCATCTTACCCACTAAACCAAAATTAGAAGCACTAAAAGATAAAATTTGCACTAAGCTATACCACTCACAAAACATAATGGATAAGAACAACTTTGAATTCAGGAAGGTCCCCACATTAGTTGAGAATAAGCTTGGGGCATAAACATGTTGGTTCAAGGAGTCTGAGGTAATTCACCCACTGCTCCACTGTCAATATTGGCACTTGCTGTGCTGTGACATTCCAACCAGATACTTTACTGAAGCTATGGATTCCTTTGGTCCTACAAGGGCCAAACGGGACCTGGGCTAAAGAGTTACGTTCTTCATTTTGTCTGCACAATTCTAATGAAGACATTAATGTAAGTGACTGGCATCACATTGGATTTTTTTCAAGCTAACTTATGGGTTAAATCCTAAAAGGTATCAATTTAGATATTGTAGATATTGACACTGACACATATAGACTGCTTCAAATAGTTGTGTTACTTCCTTATATCCCAATATTCAACAATTTCCTGTTTCCAGGCTTAGGCAAGCCTGTGTGTGGTCCATTCCTGAGTTCTATATCACCGCAAAAGCAACGAAAACTGGTTTTTCTTCTCAGTCACCAACACTGGCCAAGAGACCATGTTGTAATCAGATTCAATCACACTATACTGTAAAAGATGGACTCTCACAGTCATATTCTCACAATTTCTCACGAATGGACCATTATGTTTGAAAAGGAGGAGATATGCACCAAGTTGTGACTCAACTTTGATTTGGTCTTAGATTCAGAGCAGTTCAAGTGAGTAAACCCCCACAATCTAGATACTCTTACTAGTCTTCCCCCTGAAACAACTTAATTGTCCAACACTTTTTTTTTTTTTTAATCAGACTATTGCACCTGAAATGTTATCAAAGGAATAGGTCACATAATTGCTCTTCTGAGCATCCCAAAACTGTCTTGTCCTCAATTTTCAGGGTGCTAGACTCTAGGCAGGATGTTCGTTAATACTGATGAAATGAAGTTATATTGGGGTGCCTGGGTGGCTCAGTTGGTTGGGCAACTGCCTTCGGCTCAGGTCATGATCCCGGAGACCCGGGATCGAGTCCCACATCGGGCTCCCTGCTCAGTGAGGGGGCCTGCTTCTCCCTCTCTCACTCCCCCTGCTTCTCCCTCTCTCACTCCCCCTGCTTGTATTCCCTCTCTAGCTGTGTTTCTCTGTGTCAAATAAATAAAATCTTTAAAAAAAAAAAAAAAGAAAAAGAAATGAGGTTATAGGAAGATCCAATGTGCCACATTAAGGAAATCAAAGCAAGGCCATGCTTTTGCTTACAATTCTCCAGCCAACCAGTGGTACAGACCATGCTCTAATCCCCCTTCCAGACACCCTCTCCCTGTCTCTCTGTTTTCTCCCAACAGTAGGACCTGATTCTATTAGCAAAAACCAACCACCAGCATATCAGTTAAGATTTACCAAGGATAAAGTGTTCTGATTTGTTTCAACATTATTCAAGACTACAGACAGCAATAAATTGTGACTTACAAGACTCTAGCCCCTAATAATCTCCACATCAATCCCAACACTTGGCAATTATTTGATATGGATTGATAGTTGATGTGTTTATTCATCTTATATAAATTGAGAAAACCTCTTGGAAAATTTGTCTAGTAACATGTATCCTAAGTAAAAACCATGCACGGTTGATCCTTAAACATGCGTTTGAAGTGTGGGAGCCCACATGCATGCACTTTTTCCCCCTAATATAGTACAGTGCTGTAAATTCTATGATTTTTAACATTTTTAGCTTACTTTGTGATAATACAGCACATAATACATAAAACATACAAATATGTGTTAATCAACCATTTTTGGTCAACAAGTGACTAGTAAAGTTGTTGTGAGGTCAAAAATTATACACTGATTTTTATTGGCTTCTATGTGGCTCTGTCAGTTAAGTAGCCAACTGCTGATTTCAGCTCAGGTCATGATCTCAGGGTTGTGGGATCAAGCCCTGAATCAGGCCCTATACTCAGTGGGGAGTCTGCTTGGGATTCTCTCCCCCCAGCCTGTTTGCTCACTCAAATCTTTAAAAATATACATCAGTTTTCAAATGGTGGGTGGTCAGTACCCAACCTCCAGGTTGCTGAAGGGGCTACTGTAGTCGCTATTCAAATGTAGCTTTACCACAATTCTCTTTTCAAATATTATATTTTCTCAACATTGTAATTTGTCAACCACTTAGAAGACACGAGATCCACACATGTCTGTAGTTCATTCTTTTTTTCAGCTGCCAAACCTCCACACAAAAGCCCATCCCAGTCAGAACAAATTACTGGAATTCAGGTTTAGGGTTCCCAAATACCTTATAGAATCAGGGGGAGACCCCC
>PITA01027667.1:0-20587 GCA_004023965.1 Spilogale gracilis | reverse complement strand
CTGGAGAAAGTTCCATGTGCACTCGAGACGAATGAGTATTCTGCTGTTTTAGGATGAAATGTTCTGAATATATCTATAAGATCCAGCTGGTCCAATGTGTCATTCAAGGTTCTTGATTCTTTGCTGATTTTCTGTTTAGATGATCTGTCCATTGCTGAAAGTGGTGTGTTAAGATCTCCTACGATTAGTGTATTGGCATTAATATGATTCATTATTTTGTTTAACAGTTGGCTTATGTAGTTGGATGCTCCCATGTTAGGGGCATAGATATTTACAATTGTTAGATCTTCTTGATGTATAGACCCTTTAAGAATTATGTAGTGTCCTTCTGTGTCTTTGACTACAGTCTTTAGACTAAAATTCAATTTGTCTGATATGAGAATCGCTACCCCGTCTTTCTTTTGGGGTCCATTAGCATGAAAGATGGTCTTCCATCCCCTCACTTTCAATATGGAAGTGTCTTTAGATTCAAGATGAGTCTCTTGTAGACAGCATATGGATGGGTCCTGTTGTTTTATCCAGTCTGCAACCCTGTGTCTTTTTATTGGAGCATTTAGGCCATTCACATTGAGGGTGATTATTGATAGATATGTTTGTATTGACATCATGTTGCCTATGGAGTTCATGTTTCTATAAGTTACCTCTGTATATTTCTGTTTTGTGTCACTCTTGGGTTCGTTTCTCCTCTAAAGAACCCTTCTTAGTATTTCTTGTAATGCTGGCTTGGTGGTTGCATAATGTTTTAGAACTTGGGGTTCTTGGAAGCTCTTTATTTCTCCTTCCATTTTGAAAGTCAACCTTGCTGGATACATTATCCTTGGTTGCATATTTTTGTCATTTCATTCTTCCTGAATATGTCTTGCCAGCCCTTTCTGGTTTGCCAGGTTTCTGTGGAAAGGTCTGACGTTATTCTGATGGTCCTCCCTCTATAGGTAAGGGATCACTTTCTCCTAGCTGCCCTTAAGACATACTCTTTGGTTTTATGATTCAAGAATTTTACTATTATGTGCCTGGAAGTTTTTCTGGCCTCATTGATCTTAGGGAGTATCCTCTCTACTTCTAGGACGTGAACATTTGTTTCATTCCTCAGATTTGGGAAATTTTTATCCAGGATTTGTTCAACAATATTTTCTAGGCTTCTCTCTCTCTCAATTCCTTCAGGGATTCCAATAATTCTGATATTGGAGAGTTTCATGGCATCATTCATTTCCCTTATTCTGTTTTCTTGGGAATTTAGTTGTTTGCTCCATGACTTCTCTTGCTCCTCCTTCTATTTCCGTGTGTCTTCTAAATCACTGATACAATTTTCAGCTGCTTCAGCTTCACTTACTCTGGCTGTTAGCATATTTAAATTAGATTGCATCTCATCTAAAGCCTTTCTAACCTCAGCTTTCACTTCTGTTACTATGGCTTCCACCTTGAGACTAATGTTCTTTTCTAAATTGACTATTGCTTGGACTATTGCTGCCCTGAATTCCATATCTGTCATATTGTTTATGTTCATTTCCAGTAATTCTGTGACCAAGGTTGCAGTCTCAGGGTTCTTCTTCTGTTGGGTTTTCCTTCTCCGAGTCATTGTGGCGAGGAGTGGTTGAGGGGGTGTATGGCTAGACATATCAGCCACTATCTAGGTGGTTTGGTTGTTGGAAGGTTTTGGAGCAACCAGAGTTCACCACCAAAAAGGGAGGAGAAAGAAAAAAGAAAACGGAAGAGAGGAAGCAATAAAAGACACCCCTGCCAGAGTGGGGCCCGGTGATAGGATTTATATGGTACAAGCTGTTACAGGGTAAAGAAAAGGGTTATCAAGGGTAAATGAAGAGATCAAAAAGCAAAGCCCAACCTATATGACCCCCACGACCAGTATTTATATAATATTAAAGCAAAGACAATTACACAGACACATTGACAAACTAGAGTGGGAAGGTTAGGGCGGACACTCCTTATGGGCAAGGAATGCGTTTCAGACGCTCCTGAGTTTGTCTTGTTGTTATTGTTGGAGGAGCCCACTTTCAAAACTTTTAGGGAGATTAGAACTGGTTGTATATAAGGGTAGTTGAATAGGGATGTGGGATTCACTTGAAGGTTGTATCTACATGTACATGTAAAAGAGAAAATAAAGGAAAGAGGAGAGAAGAAAGGGAAAAACGGAGGGAGCGAATAGGGAAACAAGAGGCAACAATAAAAGCAGAAAATACAGGAGTGTGTTTGAAAGAATTTCAGGGTAAAAAAGAGAAAAAAATTAAAAAGAATAAAAAAATAAAAAAATAAGAAATGTTATGGAGTGTTGTATTGGGTATCACGTTGTGATAAGAAGGGGGCTAAAAATTGAAAGAAGAAAAACCATGAGAATGTATTTTTAAGCTTAAAGTGGAATCTTTAAAAGTAAAAATAGAAAAAAGTTTAAAAAAGTAAATGAGGTGAAAAACTGTATCATTGAGTTGTAGGGCTTTCGGTACTTGTTGTCAGTGCCAGGAGTGTAATAAATTGCCTTTCCCCCTATTTGGGGTTTTCCATTGGAATGTTGTCCTCCTGAGCTTCTGGCTTGCTTTCTGGGGGCGGGGCCTGCCGTTCCCTTTCAGTCCTTCTACCCAGGCTGAGTCTCTCAGCCCCCTTGCTAGAGGCTCGTCTCAATGGTAACCAAGTTATCAGGTTACAATTCTCTGGTAATGGAGCGTTTTTCTTTTATATCTTTTTTCAGCTGCTGAGGAAGTCAGGTCAGAGCAAGATGTCTGCACCCAGACCTCCCTCCCAGAGAGATCCTCTACACAGAGAGGGGCTCTTTCCCGCCTCCTGGTTGGCAGTCTGTCACAACCGGGCTGGTGCAGATGTTGTATTGATTTCTGCCCCCGCCCCCACTTGTCCTTTCACTCCCGCACCTCAAAGCCACAACTCCTTTTGGTTCGCGCGACTTTGTCTGCGCCCTGGGACCCGTGGCCTCTGCGGTCCCACGCAAGTCTGTAAAAACTCCTTCCCTGGGGGGGGGTCTGCACATGGCCCACGGTGTGGAGAGAAACGGGAGAGAAGGGCAGCAGCATAAAAATAGAATCCACTCTTGCTGCTTTCGCGGCAGCTGTGGTGGCTTCGGCGGTGGCGGCGGTGCTCGGGGGCGCTGGGTGGCAGGAAAAAATTTTAAAAAGTCTCCTTGCCTTGCCCCGGGCTCTGCTGTGTTCCGGTTTCTGTCTAGCCCCAATTCAGGCTGTAATCTGCTGTTATTCCTCACTCACAGAGCACTTTCAATTGGGGTATTTGTTTTCAATGATTCAGCTCTGCGGGCTTCCTCCCCCACTCCCCTGTCTCTGGGGGCAAGCCTCCAGACCCTCTTATTTGTTTCTACCTTTTTGCCGATGTTCCTTGCCTCTCATGGTGATCCAGAAGTGGGAAATATCACATTTCAGGCTGATTTCATGGGTGTTCATGGTGGTCTTGTAGTGTTTTTATTTTGCTGGAATTCAGCTCTCTTTAGGGAACTCCCCGAAATATGGTCACCTGGCCTTCCGCCATCTTGACTCCTACCTCCTAAGTATTTCTGAGGATTTTTTTAATGAACGCAAAGTACCATTTATTATGATGGAATTTGTGACTTCATAACCCTCAGATACCATTAGAGCTACCCATATACTTGGAATATGATACTAGTACCTAGATCTCAGTTCTACACTCTTAACAAAGATATATATTTAACACCACTTTTATTTTATGAGATCATTTAGCAATATTCCAACTGCACACAACTCATAACACACCTTTCTCCTCATGTTATAATTTAACATTCAGGGTTCAGTCAAGAGAAAAGATCTCAGGGTTCAGTCAAGAGAAAAGATCTCAGTCAAGCCACTGGGTGGCTCAGTGAGTTAAACGTCTGACTCTTGTTTCCAGCTCAGGTCATGATCTCTGGATCATGGGATTGAGACCCATTTGGGCTCCATTCTCAGAATGGTGTCTAATTAAGATTCTCTCCCTCTCCTTCTGTTTGTCCCTGCACTCACATTCTGTCTCTCTCTAGTAAGTAAATAAATAGAAAAAAGTCAAGTTAATTGTTTTAATAAAGAGAATTGAGTGTAGGTAGTTGGTCAAAAAGCTACTGCAGGACAAAAAAGTGGAACAATGTGGCGACAGAGAGAAGCCAAAAAATACCAAGGCCCTAGGGGTTTAGAAGGAGTAGTGAACTTTACTTAATTTTAGAGTGTAAAGATATTTGCTTACCATTATTTAAAATACATAACAACTCTTAAGTATAGAGAACAAACTGAGGGTTACTGGAGTGGAGGGGAGCAGGGGCATGGGTTAAACGTATGATGGGTATTAAGAGAGACACTTATGAAGAGCGTGGGGTGTTGTATGTAAGTGATGAATCACTAAATTCTACACCTGAAACTTATATTATACTATTAACTAACTGAAATTTAAGTAAAACTTTGAAGAAAGAAAGAAGAAAGGAAGAAAGAAAATTATATATATTATTATAAATAAAATAAATCAAGTATATATATTTGAAATATACTTATATATTTCATGAAAGCCAGAGGGACTCTAAAGAAGTTATTTCAAGAGACTCACCCTCCCATTACAATATAAGCATAGAAGGGTGAGTTTGGAGCACAGAAAGGTAACCAGCACAAAAAAAAGTTTAGGTAATACAGGACAATGAGTTTGAAGAAAATGTTTGAAAAAAAAAACTATTGCCTGGAGCTGTATTAATTTTTTTTCACCACTTGCCAATTTGAGCTTGCTCTCCTTAGGAACTCACAACTAAACCATCTTGAGTGGTTTTTTATTTAAATAATCCTCATACCTAGGGCACCTGGGTGGCTCAGTGGGTTAAACTGCCTTCGGCTCCCGCCATAATCTCAGGGTCCTATAATGGAGGCCCACATCAGGCTCTCTGCTCAGCAGGGAGCCTGCTTCCTCCTCTCTCTCTGCCTCCCTCTATGCCTAATTGTGATCTCTCTCCCTGTGTCATATAAATAAATAAAATCTCTTTTTTACCTTAAATTTATTTTATTTTTTAGTGTTCTAAGATTCACTGCCCATGCTCCACACCCAGTGCTCCATGCAATAGGTACCCTCAGTATCCACCACCAGGCTCTCCTATCCCCCCACCCCTGCCCTACAAGTCCCTCAGGTTTTTTCTGTATCCAATATCTCTCATGTTTCCTTTCTCTCCCTGAATTACCCTACTTCCCATTTCCTTTCCTTCTCCTCCTGTCCTTTATATTACACCTTATGCACCACAATTAAGTGAAACCATGTGATACTTGATGTTTTCTACTTGGCTTATTTCACTCAGCATAATCTCTTCCATTCCAGTTCATGTTGCTGCAAAAGTTGGATATTCATCCTTTCTGATGGAGACGTGGTATATATGTACCATATCTTCTTTATCCATTTATTTGTTGAAAGGCACCTTGGCTCTCTCCACACTTTGGTGATTGTGGCCATTGCTGCTATGAACATTGGGGTACATATGGCCCTTCTTATCACTACAACTGTATCTTTGGGGTAAATGCCCAGTAGCGCAATTGCAGGGTCATAGGGTAGTTCTCTTTTTAGTTTTTTTTATTTTTTATTATTGTTACATAGTTTTTTTCATATATATATTCATATACATGTGAAAAAATAAAGGAAAGAAGAGAGAAGAAAGGGAAAAAGCAGATAAAACAAACAAACAAATGAAAAGCAACAACAAAAAAACAACAGAAAATACAGGTATGTGCTTGAAAAAATTTCAAGGTAAAAAATTGTTATTGAGTGTTGTATTAAGTATCATGTTGTGATAAAAAAAATGGGCTAAAATTAAAAGAACAAAAACCATGAGAATGAATTTTTTTTTTAAAGATTTTATTTATTTGACAGAGAGAAACACAGCCAGAGAGGGAACACAAGCAGGGGGAGTGAGAGAGGGAGAAGCAGGCTTCCTGCGGAGCAGGGAGCCCGATGTGGGACTCGATCCTGGGTCACTGGGATCATGACCTGAGCCGAAGGCAGTGGCTTAACCAACTGAGCCACCCAGGCGCCCCGAGAATGAATTTTTTATTTTAAAGTGGAAACTTTAAAAGTAAAAATAGAAAAAAGTTATAAAAGCAAATGAGGTGAAAAACCATATCAATAAATTGTACAGCTTTTGGAGTAGTACCAGGGGCTTAATATATTGCATTCCCTCCCCTCACCCGATGTTGGGGTTTTATAGTTTGGGTGCTGTCCTCTTGTGCTTCTGGCTTGCCTTCTGTGGGAGGGGCCTGACATGCTGGTTTTCAGACCCTTCTACCAGGGCTGGGTCTCTCTGCCCCCTTCCTAGGGACTGGGATCCTTAGCAACCAGGTTGTCAGGCTTTAGTTCTCTGGAGGGTTTGTTCTTTTGTGGCTTTTTGCAGCTGTTCAGGAAGTCAGGTTGGAGCAAGATCTCTGCACCCATACCTCCTTCCCAGAGATAGCCCCTAATTAGCAACCCTCTGAACGGTGGGGGGCCCACAGCCTCTCCCTGGATCTTCTCCCTTGGCACCTGTCACAGCCAGGTTGGCGCAGACACTGGTTTGATTCTGTCCAAAGCCACCGCTTGTCATTTCGCTGCTGCGCCATGGAAACAGCAACTGATTTTGGGTTGTATGACCTTGTCTGTGACCACAGAGCCAGTGGTGCACTCCCATGCAGGAGGGACTGAGGTCCCATGGCCCCCCAGGTTGTGCTCAAGTCTGCAAAATCACTTTCCCTGGGGGGTCCGCGCCTGGCCCATGGGGTGGAGAGAAATGGCAGAGAAAATCAGCGGAGGAAAGAAAAAAAAAGGGATAAAGTGGCAGAAAAATAGACTCTGCTCTGTCAGCTCTGCCCCATTCCCACGTGCAGCACTAGGGTGCGATTTTCTCTGCAGATCTATATCCTTGTTTCCACGGCTGCCCCTCAGGCACTCCATTTCTGTTTCCTTTGAATCAGACCATAATCTGCGGTTGTTCCCCAAACACAGAGCACTTCATGCTGGGTTATTGCTTTCAGGTCACCTCTGCGTGCTTCCTCCGCCAGGCCCCTTGTCATTGGATATCCCTCTGATCACTCCCACTCCTCTCTACCTCCTTGCCGATGCTCTTCGTCCCCCATAGTAATCCAGAAGTGTGAAATAATACATTTCAGGCTGATTTCATGGGGCTCACAGTGTTGCTGTAGTGTTTTTTGCAGGAAGAGCTCACTTCAGGGGACTTCCCGAAATGGGGTCACCCAGGCTTCCACCATCAATCTTTTTTCTTAGTAGATTCTCAGCCTCTTTTCCTGTAGATATTGACTGCCAAAGTCTGGAACAAGCTGGGAAGCTATACATTAACAATAGCCCACTTAATCTTTTGAAAAATTTAACATTTTGAAATATTGCCCTAAGGAACTATTCCCAGAAGATTATCCTAGAGACCAGCAAAATTTAGAACTGGTGAATAATCCAAATTATCAGATCCAAACCCAGACCTACGAAGAGAAACTTGGAGATGAAACTCAGAAATCTGCTTAAACAGGTACTCAAGCTCATCCTGGTGCAGGATAAAGTTTGAGAACCATTACCCTAGTGACTCCTGGTACCCTTCACTACTCAGCCATCTGCTTAATGGGAATGCTACATCTTAGTTGTTCTTAAGAGGAGATCTAAGAAAGACTGAAGAGATTCTTTCAAGAGAAAGAATACCCTGGATAGAGGAGTCACAGTGGCACAGGGGTCCCCACTGTTACATTCCCAGGGATTAGGAATTGGCAGGTCAGAGATCCTTTCTCTTGTGTGGTCTCTGCCTTTGAGGAGTCAAACTGAAAAGGCAATAGAAAGTCCATTGATCAATTTGTCTAACAACCTTCAGAGGGGATTCGGTCCCCAGGGCCACAAAATCTACAGTCACCCTGGTCCATGGACCACTTTCAAGATGCACACACCTTGTCAAGGAGAAATCAGTCAGGCCCCATATTACATGCTGGGCTCTGTATCACTTCTCTTTTGGGAAACAAATATTTCTTCACTACCTACCCTCCATGAGAGAATAAGATCCAGGGGATTTGGCCACCGTGGTGAGCCCACATCACCAAGCATGCATAGCCTGGTAAGCATTGTAGAAAATAGGAAAAAGAGGTGGTTTCATCAAAAGGGCACTGACTGCTGTGAAGCATATGGCAAAACACAGTATGATGTCTATGCAAAGGAGCACTAGGGCCCAGTGGCTTCAGAGGGTGAATGGCTATACTACTTACTCAAAGTTGCTGCTGTGAGTGAACTTTTAATTTGATTGCATGCTATTTGGATGGCTAGTTGATAGAGATTATAGGGATGAGGAGGAGGAGTGTAAGCAGCCACTTTGGGATACCATAGCACTTTACAGAATCACACAGTGTAGTGGTGCTATTACCAGTCGGGGGTGTACAAATGGATGCCCCCCAGGTACTGATACATTTTTAGGTCTTTTACCATGAAATATTGATTTGTTTTCTCTACCTGGCCCCAAAACTCCAGAGCCTCCACCTTCACTCAGCCCAGACAAATCCTTTCTGAATCCATCTTTGCCACCTTCATTTGTTGGAGAACATGTCCTGTTTCTTCAAAAGGATATGTCCTTCTTCCTCTTTCTTAACCTTTATCTTGATTCTCATAGATATTTTCAAGAGTGAAGGGTCTGTTCCCTGCTATCCAGGGCTACAGTCCATGAAGATGCAGGATGGATAACAGGGGGAAGGGTAAGTGTACAGGAAATGTACAGGAAGGTCCAATGGCTAGTTCCTTCTTGACATTCTACAAGTTAGATGATCCAGATTAAGTTACTGGGGTTCACCAAGCCTCATGTCCCAGATTTGCTTCAGAGTGATTTGGGGCCATTTTATTGCTAAGGTCCAAAGTGGTTCTTAACTTTTTAGATTTGATGATTCTAAATAAACAGGATAAATGAGTGTCCCAGAGGCCAATGGACATGGGTTGATCAACATTATTAAATGTTGCATGTAATGAATAACAGAATGTAAGATTCCTAAATTCTATAATGTTAAGGCTATTATGCTCAGTACTTCACTTCAAGAAATAAAAATAGGAGAGAGACTCTAGAGTCTACCCAGTGCCTATTTCATGCTCATTTCCTGCTTCAATTATCTAGCTGATGAGTTGACAACATAAAGCAAGAAATCAAACAAGTGCTTCAGAATTTTTCCTCCGGGGATTCTCCCAAGACTTTGCCTCAACCCTTTCTCTTTGGTTTGTTCCTGTTCATGTACCTGGTCACCGTGCTTGGGAACCTGCTCATTATTCTGGCCATCAGCACTGACTCCCACCTTCAAACACCATGTACTTATTCCTCTCCAACTTGTCCTTTGCTGACATCAGTTTAATCTCCACCACAGTCCCTAAAATGCTGATGAACATCCAAACACAGAGCAAATCCATCACCTATGCAGGCTGCATCACCCAGATGTATTTTTTTATGGTTTTTGGAGGTATGGACACTTTTCTCCTCACTGTGATGGCCTATGACTGGTTTGTGGCCATCTGTCACCCCTTACACTACACAGTCATCATGGACCCACAATTCTGTGGCCTCCTCGTTCTCATATTCTGGTTCATCAGCTTTTCATACTCCCTGATCCAGAGTCTGTTGATATTACGGCTTTTCTTCTGCAACAACTGGGTAATTCCACACTTTTACTGTCAACTTGCTAAGTTCCTCATGCTTGCCTGCTCAGATACATTGGTCAATCACATCCTGCTATATATGGTAACTAGCCTTCATGGTATTGTTCCCTTCTCTGGGATCCTTTTTTCATATATCTGAATTGCCTCCTCAATCCTGAGAATCCCATCAGCTAATGGGAAGTATAAGGCATTTTCTACCTGTGCATCTCACCTGTATGTGGTCTTTATTCTATGGGACAAGGCTTGGTGTGTATCTCAGTTCAGCTGCATCTTCCTGGAGTGGCAGGATCGCCTCAGTAATGTACACTGTGGTCACCCCAATGGTGAACCACTTCATCTACAGTCTATAGAACAGGGACATCAAGAGGGCTCTAAAAAAGTTTTGGGGAGAACAATATACATTCTGTGATAGGAATGCTAGTCCTGAGTTTTTGAACTGACAGCAATAGCAGCAGTTGGCTAAAGAAATCCTGCCTCTTAAACACTGAGTTTTACTTCTCACCCATCCTTCATAACTGACTTTGCTCAGAATTGCCTTGCGAGTACTTTCTCTGATGTACTTTAACCTCTCGTTTGACTGTTCTGTTACCCTCACTCGTACTCTCCACATCCCCTCCTTTTACTTTCCTATTACTGCACCTCAGCTTGCATTTCCAATCCAGCTGCCACTTTAAGTACAAATTCAGAATAGTTGCATCAGGACAATGCAATAGTCCATTTTATCTGCTGGGAGCCACCCCCAGCAACGGTCAGGGTCCAGAGGGTGAGGGAAGACGTCGGCACTTTCAAAAATGAGGAGATCGAGCTCAAAGAGTGGTATGGGGATCTCCTGAAAACAATATCCTCAGGGCTCTTTATTTATAGCTTGGCATTACATATTTTTCCAGATGGAAACCATAAGATCAAAGAGTTTTCTTTAAGTGATGGTTCATTATTTTTACAAATGAAAACTATAAGATCTTTGAGTGACAGCTCATTATTTTTACTACAAGATCTTTGAGTCGCAGTTCACTGTTTTCACAAATGGAAACTACAAGATCAAAGGGTTTTTTTCAGTGATGGTTCATTAATCTCGAGTGACAACAGTGTCTTTGAGGGTTCATACAACAAAACAGATGTGCCTCATTATATCCTAATCTATGGAACAATCAATTACAGGCAGGAGCAGTCCTCAATTTTATTGACAGTTATATACTTCATGTTTCAACAAATGGTACCTGCAAGTCATTATCCCATTAAAGCGTTTTACTTCCCCCAGCACAGGGAGGTGAATGAGTGGTCATGCAGGCAGGGGATGGCCATGTCTAAACTACTTATGTTAGTCATGGTTTTACTAAGTTTTAAAATATGTCATGCACCTACAAACCTATAGTTATCATGGTTCAGAATATAAGGATTGGTGTAAGAGAATTGAAAACTAAGAAAAGAAATAATTAGCTTGATTATAGATGAAGTAAGAGGAAATAGTGTCAAAGAACTCATAGTAGTTAAACAGATAAGGAAAAATGGAAACAAATATTTTTTGGTGTCAATGACTGCAACTTTGCAGAGCTCCTTCACATTGAGCGAGGATCATGGCTCTCCATGCCTTGCAGAGGGAAACCATATGAGCGATCAGACTGCAGGTCTGCAGTGTCTATCGATAACCATCACTAATTCCTATTTGCTAAGCACCTTTGATGTGCCACACTGCAGAAGGTGTCTGGAACACTGCAGTGATGGGGGAAAAAACAGATAAAAATCTTTGCCCTCATTAAGCATAAATCAAGGATCTCAGTTTCTCTGATCACATTATATGTCCAAACAGAATATATACACTGATGGATAAATTATTTATTTGGTTATTAGCAAGGATTAACGTTGGTTATGTTTATTGAGTGCATTTCCAAGCATCTCTGAGTTTGAGTTTTCAGGTTCCTTAAACTTAATCCATATGGGTACATATTCCATGTGGCTGCAGATTCAGAATTTCTTGTTCACATTTGATTTCCTGCATTTTCCACTTCTATGAACCCAGAAGAATTAAGACAGATTCTGAGATTAGACTGTTCTTCGGATCATCCCCCGTAGTGCCTTCTTGATATCCTGGTTCCTCAGGCTGTAGATGAAGGGGTTCAGCATGGGGGTGACCACTGTGTACATCACTGAGGCCACTGCACCCTTTCTGGGGGAGGGTGAGATGTATGAACTGAGGTACACTCCAAGTGCTGTTCCGTAAAATAAGCAAACAACTGATAGGTGAGAGCCACAGGTGGAAAAGGCTTTGTACTTCCCACTTGTGGATGGGATTCTCAGAATGGAGGAAATAATTCGAGTATAAGAGCAAAGGATCCCTGAGAGTGGAACACCACCAAAAATGGCACCAATAAAATATATTAGGATAGTGATGTTGGAAGTGTCAGAGCAGGCAAGGTGGAAAAGTTGGGGTGCATCACAAAAGAAATGATGAATTTCCACATTTGTGCAGAAGGTAAGTTGTGACACTGTCAAACAATGAATCAGGGATTCCAAAAGGCTGCCGAAAACTGACATCAGGACCAACAAGCCACAGAAGCATGGATTCATGATGACTGGATAGTTCAGGGGGTGACAAATGGCTATAAACCTGTCATAGGCCATCACAGCCAGCAGTAGATCGTCCATACAACCGAACAGGAAAAAAAAAGACACCTGACTTAGGCAGCCTGCATAGGTGATAGATTTGCTGTGTGTTTGAATGTTGACCAGCATCTTAGGGATTGTAGTGGTGATGAAACCGATATCAGCCAAGGACAAGTTGGAGAGGAAGAAGTACATGGGGGTGTGGAGGTGAGAGTCAGAGCTGACGGCCAGGATGATGATCAGATTTCCAAGCACGGTGACCAGGTACATGGACAGGAAGAGCCCAAAGAGCATAGGCTGCACTTCTGGATCCCCTGAGAGGCCCAGGAGAAGGAACTCTGAGACAGCTGTTAGATTCTGTAGTTCCATGCAGGTGGGACAGCTTTCAAAAAAAGAAGAGCATTGACTAAACAAAACAAGTATAGAGACATCCATCTAAATGTGCATATTTTGTGTCAAGCAATTCACCATTGTGGAGCATACATCCCCTTACCTTCAGCAACATTTCTCAATTGTAAACTCTTCTTAGAACTCTTTTGTTATGGGTATCTGGGCTATTTACCTATTTCTACAGGCCCACAATGAAGAGATTAAGCCAAAGACTATTAGAGAAACAGACATAGAAACACTTAGTCATACTTGCTTCAGATCTCAGATTTGTTGCCAGTAAAAATTGGGTTTTCTTGGGGTGCCTGGGTGGCTCAGAGGGTTAAAGCCTCTGCCTTCAGCTCAGGTCATGATCTCAGGTTCCTGGGATTGAGCCCCACATAGGGCTCGCTGCTCGTCGGGGAGCCTGCTTTTCCCACTCTCTCTGCCTGCCGCTCTGCTTACCTGTGATCTCTCTCTGTGTGTGTCAAATAAATAAGTAAAATCAGGAAGGAAAAATTGAGTACTCTTGGGGTGCCTGGGTGGCTCAGTCGGTTAAGCGGCTGCCATCAGCACAGGTCATGATCCCAGGGTCCTGGGATGGAGCCCTACGTCAATTTCCCTACTCAGCAGAGAGCCTGCTTATCCCTCTCCCTCTGCTTGCTGCTCTGTCTACTTGTGCTCTCCCTGTATCTCTGTGTCAAATAAATAAATATTTTTAATTGAGTTTTCTTGCTTTTCCTGAATGATCCCATTCCCCTGTACTTCAGTTATCCCAAGAAAAACACTGTAAAGAATGTGGTCGATATATTTGCCTTTCAATGTTTTCATAATATTAGTATTGATTTATGTATCCATAAACATTTTTCTTAAAAAATCTACACTTAATACTAAAATGTTACATGTATTGTTTCCTGAGTTCTCACTTACCATAATAATATGTTTAAAGTGTCTGTGAAGTATACACATCTATTTCAAACAATTCAAAGGAGGCATAGTATTGTCTGAAAGATAAATTTTATTTTATCTAAATTTCTTATTACATATTCCTTTTTTGTTTTTTAATGATTTTATTTATTTATTTTGAGAGACACACAGAGAAAGGGAGTACAAGCAGGAGGAGGGGCAGAGGTAGAGGGATAGGGAGAATCTTAAGCAGGCTTCACACTGACTGCAGAGGCTGATGTGGAGCTCCAGCTCAGAACCCTGAGATCCAGACCTTAGCTGAAATCGTGACTTGGATACTTAACTGACGGAGCCATCCAGGCTCCCCTTATTACAATATTCCTAACAAAATTCTTGTGCTCACCTCCGTATTACACAAATGAGAATTTCTATAATATATAGGCATAAAAGATGATAGAATTGTAAAAATAAATATATATACAATTTTACTATTAATTATCTACATTTATTTTCCTAATAGAAAGTGTAGACAAAATCTACTTCTGGATTTTATTATCAAGATATAGAACCACAATGATCCCTGACGTCTGTGTTGCAATGGTCTTTTCTTGATAGAGACATGTGAAAATTCCTATCTTGGATACAGAATAATATTTTTACATCACAGATTCCCAAAATAGGCTTCAAAATGCATTTCTATTCAGAGAAAAGCCTATGAGCTATAATATTCATGTAGCAAAGGCCCCTGTAAACCACTTATCCCATTCCCCTAATTCACAAACATACTCACAAAATCCCAAGAGAAGGAATTGGTGGTCCTGTTTCTGTTTGCTTATCTGGAACTACAGATGTTTATCTGGAACTACAGAAAGCAAACATTCCACACTGGTGGAGTGCACAGAGCCCTGGGATGGCAATCAGACTAAATGTGGAGTCTCTGTCAAAATCTTAACCTCTCTGTGCTGGTGTCCTCCATCTAGAAGTGGGGAGAACATCATCCATTTCAAGATATGTGTGGCACCTAATAGAGGTTTGCATCCAATAAATATTCAGTCATAGTTTGTGAAGCACAATTTGTATTTTTATTGGAATGGTGGATATTGATGGAGCCCAAGCCTAAGAAAGGTTTAATGACTTTTACTTTATTATATATCAGAGAGGTAGAAGCCTGTTATGTCACAGGAAATTCATTCATGAATGGGTGGAAATTGGGGTGCCTGGGTTAATTCGCTGATTCAATGTCCAGGTTTAGTTTTCGGCTCAGTTATGATCTCAGTGTTGTGGGTCACCTCTGCCCCCCCACCACTGCCTCTCTAAAAAAAAAAAGAAAGAAAAAGAATGGGTGGAAATCATTTTTTTAAAGATTTTATTTATTTATTTGACAGAAAGAAACACAGCGAGAGAGGGAACACAAGCAAGGGGAGTAAGAGAGGGAGAAGCAGGCTTCCTGCTGAGCAGGGAACCAGATGTGGAGCTAGATCCCAGGTATCGGGTATCATGACCTGAGTCAAAGGCAGTCATTTAACAAAGTGAGCCCCGGATGGGTGGAAATCTTGAAATGTGTCTCAGTTCCTGCAATAAGATTTACCTCCCTTTCTCTTTTTCTCTCTTTTACTTTTCACCTCTGTGGAAATCTCCAGGAATTTTTAAATGTAAATTCTATTAATCAGAAAAGAATAGGTCTCTTAGAAAATCTGTGGCATAAATACACACAAGCACTACTTTATTTTTCCATCTAGATCTATGAAACATCATTGGAAGGAAGCGAAGCACCCAATGGCTAGAAGCCTCATTGTCTATGCCATGTTTCTGAGAACCAAAGAAGGGTCTATCCAATATTTAACTGAGATCTCTGGTGTTCTTGTAGTCTGCTCTGTGCCAAGCAAAGCATAACCTCTGGGAAATCAGAAATGAATGTGATTGAGTTGTTTCCTTCCACATACTTAGTATCTACTTACATAAGGACAAAAAAAAAATGTTCTCTCAGGATCTAGGGAAAACTGAACCTTCTGATATTTTAGTTGGATAGATGCTGCTGAGCCTTGATAATGACAACAACAACAATAACAACAACAACAACACCTTAAATTTACCTTGTCCTTAGTATAGGCCTCTATCACATTTAGTCACATGTTTAGTGCTCATCTTAATTCTTCCTCAGTGCACTTGTATAAACTGGCTCAAAGACATTAAGAATTGCCCAGTGTGAGGTCCATGCACTAAACTTGTCTCCTCTGTTTCCCTGCACTTCAGAGGTTTAAGCAGGAGTCCAGAGGTCTTTTCCAAAATTGCTAAGATAATCTTGGAACAGTTTCTTATTTCCTGATGAAGAGTAAATCTAACATCCTGACTCTGTATGTCCCTTAAAGACCAAGAGGTCCTAAATTATAGGAATGGGGGAGGAAGTGGAAAACAAAGCAAAATCTGAGAGCTGGGGAAAGAAAGAGAGCTTCTCTGAATTGTCATTAGCCGACTCTTTATGATCTCTACCTTCACCTCAGCCATCTTTTCTGTAGTTGATGCAGCAGGTGACACTAACTGCTCTCTCATGTTTTCTAGCATGAACCCTTAAAAGGGAAGAGCACAGTGAGTGGAGGTCTCTGCCTGGAGTAAAGGGTAGAGAGGTACAAATTGGATAGGCAGGAAAGAATACTGTCTGTGAACAATCTCACTGCCTGCATTTGAATCTGAAGTCATCCCCTGTCTACTCGAGGATCTGGTAAAACTTAAAAAGCTTCTGCACATCAAAGGAAGCAAACAACAAAACTAAAAGGCAACCTATGCAATAGGAGCAGATTTTTGCAAATGACATATCAAATAAAGGGTTATTATCCAAAATATAAAGTTAGTCTACAAAATATATAAAGAACTTATAAAACTTAACAGCTTCATAACAAATAATCCAATTAAAATATGAGCAGAAGACATGAATTGACATTTTTCCAAAGAAGACATACAGATGCCCAACAGACACAGGAAAAGATGGTCAATATTACTCATCATCAGGGAAATAGAAATCAAAACTACAATGAGATATTACTTCATACCTGTCAGAATGGCTAAAATAATGTCCAATAAAGTCCCCATGACCTTTCAGAAGGGGGAACAATACTACGTTTTAATAGGGCTTGGAGTTGAATCTTTGCATTTTGGTCCCCTCTTGTCTGGCTATCCCTACTGTCCCACCAGTCTCGATAAGGAGGAAACAAAGCTACCTCAGTCCCTCCTGCATGAGTCACTCCCACTGTACTTGGTACTCACTGGGCTGGACTGTGTCTCTGCTGGAGCAGGACTGAGGACTGCAAATCTGGCTGCCTCTCCCCTACCTGGAGCTGGATGAGGAGAGATGTTTTGTTTCCTGAACTGGCAGGAAGACAGATGCAGGTATGGCTGTCCTGGAGCACACAACTCTTGGAGGAGGAGACACATGTATGGAGCCCACCAAAAGGGGACTGGCAACTAAAAGGCTGGAAAGCATAGGCTGATTGTTTACAGTTGTTTGACGTTGCCGGCTCAAAGCACATGGTACGTAATTAGCCAAATTGGTCTATGTCCTCCCAATCTCTAAGGACATGCTATTATTAATTGAAGAAGAAAAGGAGAAAAGTTAATATATTGAGTGGTATATAGACCCCTCCTCTTCTCATGAGGAAGCTGACATATACTCCTCATTTCTGACTCCCAAGTCACATAACTCATCATAAAACTGACACTTTTTTCAACTACAGAAAGCAACATATGACTTTTACATCTCTAGAGCCATTGACTTAATCACATAATTTAGAAAGAATTAGGTCTTCTATACAAAGAATCACAAATTTTCTATTTTATCAATTAAAATTTATGTCTCAAAGGAGAACTTTCTATTTTTCTTTCTATAGTCGTGGTTCGGAGATTGGAATTTATGCATAAAGATGTATGTTTTCTGCTGTCTTGAAAGACAGCTTCGGTTTTAACTTTTCTGTTCAGAGATGTATGTTATTATATTAGATAGTAGTTTATTTTATGTATTTATCTGATGACTTGATCACTTACTTAAATACTTCAGAGGTTCTTAGAGATCTCTACATTCAAAATGTGGTCATCACAAGGTTTGACTGGAAGACAAACTCAAATTTTGATTTCTCATGAACTGATATGAAGATAACGTCAATATTTACCCAATTAAAGTGGGTACTGTGCTTTTATGTGTGTGCATAAAGAAACTGTGCTTATGAATGTGTGTGCATAAATGCAGAGAAAAATTTTAGGGAGCCCAATGACCAGATGACAGGAGTATAGAAGATGGGAGAAGGAAGTGTGACTGTTGAGATGTTATAGAATGCTTGAACAGGAGGAAAACGTAGTATTAAACTGAAGTCACTTTGGAGCAGGAACAGCTGGTCCAATACGAGGTTCATTGTCAGTGAGGTTGGCAGGCTATTTGGCTTAGTGGAAAGACAGAGCAAATTAAACCAGTTATGAGACACCTTTTCAAAAATCCCAGATTGCTATCTCTGGAACTATGTGGAGCATCTATAAAGAAAGATTGATATGCACGTGGGTTCCTGAGTGTGTAGCAGAAGATGCTAGAAGAGAAGGAAGCATGGTGACAAAGTGGAATCCTAATGAAGTGGTTAATAGAGAAAAGAAAGATCTCCCCTTTCCTGAGGACATGGTTCTTTGCTACCCTTCAGTAATGAAAATGAAGATAAGAATTAAATGTATCCATAATGACTAAGGCGACTGAATCTACAGGCACAGTTAGAACCACACAGCCACTAGAAATATCACCACTACTTGAAACTTCAACTGTATACCTTTGACCAAGATATATCATTACAATCACCTTTTTTATTACATTATTTTATGTTTTCAGTGTTCCAAGATTCATTGTTCATGCTCCACACTCCGTGCTCCATGCAATTCGTGCCCTCAATACCCACCACCCGATCACCTTTTTATCCTGAGCTCACTTTGCAATCTCCCCATTGAATCTCACAATGCAGATTTATTCTCTATATTATGATTTATCAGAGTTCAATCAAGAGAAGAGAAACCACACTAGTTATTTTAATGAAAGTTATTTTAGTGTATATATAATTAAATGCTTTCACAAAAGGCACAAAAGGAAAAATATGGCAACAGGGCCATAGCTGCAAGACAACACCACGGGCTAAGAGGTATGGGGAAACGATTGGGCATTAGTGCATGTGATCTTTATTTCCATTCTTAGAAGAATTTAAAGAGAAGACATATGGAAAATCACAGCAGTAGTCTAAAGGTTCCCAGCCCTACCACAGCATCACAACTTAACGTATAGAAGGTAAGTTTGGAGTGGAGAACAATAACACAATGAACCAGTTGTAGAGTGTGTGTGTGGGGGAAGATATGTAGAAATATTACCAAGAATATGAGGGGAAAACCCACCTTGGCTATTGCTATACACAACTCATTCCACCTCCTCCTTCTGATATCTGATCGCTTTGAGGTGTTCAGATTTGACCATGAACAATAAAGGACCCAACACATGCAAGTCATTTGGAATTAAAGGTCTGGCAAAATTCAATAGTCCTCCATCTTAGCTGCACATTAGATTGATCCTGTGTGCTGTTTAAGACTAGTTCATGTTCTTTTTACTTTCCAAACCAATTAAATCTTAATTTGTGGTGGTGGGACTCAGGCATAAGGATATTTTTTGATAATTTTTTTATTGTTACTTAATTTTTCCCCAGTGTTCCAAGATTCATTCCCCATTCCCCAGCCCCAGTGCTCCATGCATTAGGTGACACAGTACCCACCACCAGGCTCTCCCATCCCTCCACCCCCTCCCTCCAAACCCTCAGTTTGTTTCAGTGTCCAAAGTCACTGCTGTTTAATATCTCTCCTTGGATTACCCTACTTCCCACTTACTTTTCTTCTCCCACTGTCCTCCAGGTTACCCCTCATGCACTGCAAATAAGTGAAACCATGTGATACTTGACTTTCTCTACTTGGCTTATTTCACTCAGCATAATCTCTTCCAGTCCAGTCCATATTGCTACAAAATTTGGATATTCATCCTTTCTGATGGAGGCATAGTATTCCATTGCATATATGTACCACATCTTCTTTATCCATTCATCTGTTGATGGGCACCTTGGCTCTTTCCACAGTTTGGCGATCGTGGCCATTGCTGCGATGTACATTGGGGTATATATGGCCCTTCTTTTCACTACATCCGTATCTTTGGGGTAAATGCCCAGTAGTGCAATTTCAGGGTCATACGGTAGCTCTATTTTTAATTTTTTAAGGAATCTCCACACTGTTTTCCAAAGCGGCTGCACCAGTTTACATTCCCACCAACAGTGTAAGAGGGTTCCCCTTTCTCTGCAGCCTCTCCAACACTTGTTGTTTCCTGACTTGTTAATTTTGGGCGTTCTGACTGATGTAGGTGGTATCTCAGTGCGGTTTTGATTTGAATTTCCCTGATAGCTAGTGACACTGAACATTTTTTCATGTGTATGTTACCCTTTTGTATATCTTCTATGGAGAAGTGACTCTTCATGTCTCTTGCCCATTTTTTGATGTGTTCATCTTCTTTTCGGATGTAGAGTTTGAGTAGTTCTTTATAGATCTTGAATACCAGCCCTTTGTCTGTAGTGTCATTTGCAAATACCTTTTCCCATTCTGTGGGTTGCCTCTTTGTTTTGTTGACTGTTTCCTTTGCTGTACAGAAGCTTTTTATTTTTTTAAATTAACATATAATGTATTATTTGCTTCATGGGTACAGGTCTGGGAATAATCAGTCTTACACAATTCACAATAATTAACATAGTACATACCTCCTCAATGTCCATAACCCAGCCACCCTATCCCACCCCCCCCGCCCTCCAACAACCCTCAGTTTGTTTCCTGAGATTAAGAAGCTTTTTATTTTGATGAAGTCCCAGAAGTTCATTTTCACTTTTGTCTCCTTTGCCTTTGGAGATGTGTCTTGAAAGAAGTTGCTGTGGCCGATGTCAAAGAGGTTACTGCCTATGTTCTCTTCCAGGATTTTGATGGATTCCTGCCTCACGTTGAGGTCTTTCATCCATTTCGAGTTTGCCTTTGTGTGTGGTGT
>PITA01027666.1:0-20589 GCA_004023965.1 Spilogale gracilis | reverse complement strand
TTTTTTTTTTTAAAGATTTTATTTATTTGACAGAGAGAAACACAGCCAGAGAGGGAACACAAGCAGGGGGAGTGAGAGAGGGAGAAGCAGGCTTCCTGCCGAGCAGGGAGCCCGATGTGGGACTCGATCCCGGGTCTCCAGGATCATGACCTGAGCCGAAGGCAGTGGCTTAACCAACTGAGCCACCCAGGCGTCCCTCTTTTTGCTTTTTTAATGTGGTTCCTATAAAATTTAAGATGACACATGCGGCTGACATGCTCTATGGAACAACTCTGTTCTACACCAGTGCAGTCTGACAGAACTTCCTACAGTGACATGTGTGTGAGCCACTAACCACCCCCCCTGCAGAGCACTTGAAATGTGGCTGATCCAACTGGGAAACTGAGCTTTTAAATTTTAATTAAGTCAGTCAGGGGCGCCTGGGGGGCTCAGTCAGTAAAGCATCTGACTCTTGATTTCAGCTCAGGTCATGATCTCAGGATTCTGATCTCAGGGTCCTGAGACTGAGCCCCACATTGAGCCCTGTGCTAGGCTTCATGCTGACAGAGGAGCCTGCTAAAGATTCTCTCTCTCCCTCTGCTCCTCCCCCTCCCCTCATGCTCACTCTTTCTCTGAAAAAAAAATTTTTTTTTTTTTAAAGGTTTTTATTTATTTGACAGAGAGAAACACAGCCAGAGAGGAAACACAAGCAGAGGGACTGAGAGAGGGAGAAGCAGGCTTCCCGCCGAGCAGGGAGCCCGATGTGGGATTCGATCCCGGGTCTCCAGGATCATGACCTGAGCCGAAGGCAGTGGCTTAACCAACTGAGCCACCCAGGCGTCCCATGAAAAAAATTTTTTGAAAGTTAACTAAGTTGGGCGCCTGGGTGGCTCAGTGGGCCCCTGAGTGACTCAGTCATTAAGCCTCTGCCTTCGGCTCAGGTCATGATCTCAGGGTCCTGGGATCAAGGCCCGAATCAGGCTCTCTGCTCAGCAGGGAGCCTGCTTCCTCCTCTCTCTCTGCCTGCCTCTCTGCCTACTTGTGATCTCTCTCTCTGTCAAATAAATAAATAAATAAAATCTTAAAAAAAAAAAAGAAAGTTAACTAAGTTGACCTTTATACAGACAGTGGCAAGTGGCTGGAGGCTACCGTACCGACAGTAACAGTGCCTCTGGGATACTCATGTATGTACGGACTCACACACAGATTTACATTTGATTGTGGTATAAATACATTACACCTTGTATATTAAGGTGCACAAGTCTTAGATGTACATCTTTAAAAAATTTTTTTTGGAAGATTTTATTTATTTATTTGACAGCGAGAAACACAGTTAAAGAGGGAACACAAGCAGGGGGAGTGAGAGAGGGAGAAGCAGGCTTCCCGCCGAGCAGGAAGCTGGATGTGGGGCTCGATCCCGGGTCTCCGGATCATGACCTGAGCCGAAGGCAGTCGCTTAACCAACTGAGCCACCCAGGCGCCCCTAAAATTTTTTAATCTAAATTCAATTTAACTAACATATACTGTATTATTGGTTTCAGAGGTAGAATTCGGTGACTCATCAGTGGCAAACAACACCCAGTGCTCTTACTTCAGGTGCCCTCCTTAGTGCCCGTCACCCAGTTACCCCATCCCTTCACCTCCCTCCCCTCCAGCAACCCTCAGTCTCTTTCCTAGAGTTAAGAGTGTCCTATGGTCTGCCTCCCTCTCTGTTTTCATCTTATTTTATTTATCCTTCCCTTCCTCTATGTTCATGTGTTTTGTTTCTTAAGATCCACATTGCACATATGTGAAATCATGTGGTCTTTGTCTTTCTCTGACGGACTTATTTCACTGAGCATAATACCCTCTAGTTCCATTCACATCATTGCAAATGGCAAGATTTCATTCTTTTTGATGGCTGAGTACTATTCCATTATAGATATACATTACAGATCTTTATTATATATATGCACATATATATACGTATATCACATTTTTATCCACATATCTACCACATCTTTATCCATCCATCTGCTGACAGACATCTGGACCTTTTCCATAATTTGGCTATTGTGGACATTGTTGCTGTAAACACTGGGGTGCACGTGCCCCTTCAAATCACTATATTTATATTCTTTGGATAAATGCCTAGTAGTGTGTGGAATTGCTGGGTCATAGGGTAGCTCTATTTTTAACTCTTTGAGGACACTCTATACTGTTTTTCAGAATAGCTACACCATTAGATGCACATCTTGATGAATTTTTCATAAACTTGTAACTCTATAACTACCAACAAGATAAAGATACAAAATATTCCCAGCAACCCAGGAGGCCCCCCCTTTTTTAAAGGTTTTATTTATTTATTGGGCAAAGAGAAACATAGCTATAGAGGGAGCACAAGCAGGGGGAGTGAGAGAGGGAGAAGCAGGTTTCCAGCGGGGCTCGATTCTAGGACTCCGGGATCATGACCTGAGCCAAAGGCAAATGCTTAACAACTGAGCCACCCAGGTGCCACCCCCCCCAGGAGGCCTTCTTATGCCCTATCCCCATCAGTAACACCCTTCTCCACAGGAAACCTCTATTTTGATGCTTATCATCATCATAAGTTAGTTCTGCTTATCCTAGAATTTCCCATAAGTGAAAATATATAGTCTGTACTTCTTGAAGTCAGCTTTTTTGTTCATCATTATATCTGAGAGATTCAACCACGTTGTTGGATGCAGTAGTAGGTTTCTTCTTTTTTAGTTCTAAACATACACACACATATGTATTTCATAAACTTTTTTTTTTTAAAGATTTTATTTATTTGACAGTGAGAAGCACAGCTAGAGCAGGAACACAAGCAGGGGGAGTGAGAGAGGGAGAAGCAGGCCTCCCGCCGAGCAGGGAGCCGGATGTGGGGCTCGATCCCGGGTCTCCAGGATCATGACCTGAGCCGAAGGCAGTCGCTCAACCAACTGAGCCACCCAGGCGCCCCATAAACTCTTAATTCAAGAACAATTTATTTCTTGAGGGGCAGAGGGAAAGGGAGACTTCCCACCAAGCGGGGAGCCCAACTCAGAGCTGGATCCAGGATCCTGAGACCATGCATGACCTGATCTGAAGGCAGATGCCCAACCAACTGAGCCACACAGGGGCCCCAATTTTGGTTTATAATCTAACACTACTTGGTAAATTTTTTGTTTTTAGCAACTCCTTACTTTCTAGCACTACACACCTTGCGTATTTCTTGCGCCAGTGCTAGAACTGTCATTTCTCCAAGGAGCACTGGTTACTTTTATCGGAGAATACTAGAAACCAAGATCTGGATGTTAAGTTGTGCTCATTGCTACTGGGGTGCTATATGTATTTAACAAAACTTTTCCTGTTATTGTAAAATACACATACAAATTTATCATTTTAACTATTCTTACATGTGCAGTGCAGTGACATGAAGTACATTCACAGTGTTGGGTAACCGTCACAATCCATCTCCAGAGCCTTTCATCCTCCCTATACCCGTTAAACACTAACATTAAACCCACCAACATTCTACTTTCTGTCTCTGTGAATTAGACTATTCTAGATCCTTCATACAAATGGAGTCATACAATATTTGTCCTTTCATGCCAGTTTATTTCACTTAGCGTAATGTCTTCCAGGTTAATCCATGTTATTGCAATGATCAGAATTTCCTTCCTTTTAAGGCTCAATAGTTTTCAATTGCATCTACAATATACCATACACATGCTTTTTTTTAACCACGCACATGTATCTTTAAACACAATTTTAAACCATAGATATTACTCATTTTTTACTCAGTGATACATTTCTATTAATATATTTTAAGAAAACATACTATGAAGAAAGATACATTTACCTACATAATAAAGATTCAGTGAAGACTAGCTAACAGTAAGACATCCTTAGTAATTAGAGTTAAGCTTACCTTCCAAGGATAAGATCAGACTGAAAATGACATCAGTTGCTGAAGTCATCCACTTGTAAGGACTGATCATAAAATGAGTGGCTGAAGAAAACCACAGAACACCCACCATCAAATTTAAGCATGATTGTATCAACGAATTTCAAGTTGTAACAAAATCAAGTTGTAATCTACCCGAATAGAAGCATCAAAAAAAAAAAAGAAACATAACATAATAAGAATACATACATCTATCTGTCCTACAAATATTTATTGACCACATGGTTCTCTCCTCCTTCCCCCACACAAATTTTAAATCTGGGCTTCTTAACTGTGACTCTTATGGCAGGGGTCTTTCAATATGCTTCAAGAATTGTAGGGTATAGGGCTGGAGCAACACATACAGTCACCATAATTAGCTTGGGAGTGGAAGAAGAGAAGGGAAGCAACTTCTGGAAATAAGCAGAGTGTTTTGTTTTGTTTTTAAAGTAGGCTCCACACCCAGCATGGAGCCCAATGTGGGGCTTGAACTCATGACCCTGAGATCAAGACCTGAGCTGAGATCAAGAGTATGATGGTGGGGGACGCCTGGGTGGCTCAGTTGGTTAAGCCACTGCCTTCGGCTCGGGTCATGATCCCGGAGACCCGGGATCGAGTCCCATATCGGGTTCCCTGCTCGGCAGGAAGCCTGCTTCTCCCTCTCTCACTCCCCCTGCTTGTGTTCCCTCTCTGGCTGTGTTTCTCTCTGTCAAATAAAATCTTTAAAAAAAAAAAAAAAAAAAAAAAAAAAAAAGAGTATGATGGTGGGGTGCCTGGGTGGCTCAGTTGGTTGAGCGACTGCCTTCGGCTCAGGTCATGATCCCGGTGACCCGGGATCAAGTCCCACATGGGGCTCCCTGCTCGGCGGGAAGCCTGCTTCTCCCTCTCTCACTCCCCTTGCTTGTGTTCCCTCTCTGGCTGTGTTTCTCTCCGTCAAATAAATAAAAAAAAATCTTAAAAAAAAAAAAAAAGAGTATGATGGTTAACCAACTGAGCCACGCAGGCTCACCTAGAAGGTGTATTTTATATAGTAATCAGATGCTTAATCCCAAAATTAATAGTACCATGCAGTACTGTAGTCCATATTTTTTAAGACTTGATTTTTTAAAAACTTATTTATTTCAGATGGGGTGTGGGGGCAGAGAGAGAGGGTGAGAGAGAATCTCAAGCACATCAAGGCTCCCAGCATGGAGCCAGATGCGGGGCTCGATCCCAGGACCCTGAGGTTACGACCTGAACTGAAATCAAGAGTCTGATGCTTAACTGACTGATCCCCAAGCACCCCTTAAGATTTTAATTTTAAGTAATCTCTACACCCAACATGGGGCTTGAACCTATGATCCAAGATCATGTTCGACTGAGCCAGCCAGGCACCCCCTGTAGTCCAGAGTGAAAGGTGTTTCCTATTTTGCAAAACAACCAACTAAAGACATTGGATAATGGTAGATAACTTTTAATGTGATTTCAAATTTCACTGGAGGTGCGGCTGTTGATATTGTGAAGCTAGGAGGCTTCTATAAAAAAATTATCTAGTTCAACTTTGGAGGAAGTATTTCTTGAGGTGCAATGACAGCTTTCAGCAACAGCAGACACTCCCTTGTTCTGCCAACCGGAAGTGCTGTTTGATAGTCTAGGACTACTGAAGCAAGGGAGTGCAAGAATGATTGTTAAGTTCTGTAGGGCTGAAGCAATACAGTGGGATAATTCTTCTAGGATATCTGTTAGATACACAGGTAGCTTCATGATGAGCAAATTCTTCCCAGGGGGCTAACATGCCTATGGCCACACAATTGTAGCAATTATTATACCTAAAGCCCTTTTGGTTCTGTGAGGGACGGTGGGGTTTGTGGACAGGGAGATACACAGATGAGGTTGTAGGAATCCTAGCATGCATTGTCCAGTGACTCAGGCATTGTTAATACATTTAAAGGCTAGGGTTTGGCTAGTTATTTTTCTATAGGGGTTACCAATATGGGAAGACAATTACAGGGGCTGACATAGGATCACACCAAGATTGATTTGCTCCTGTTTTATCGTCCAGAGTGGTGCTACTGATGACTGGGAAGGAAGAGTTGGCACAGAGGGAAGCTAGGGGTCCTGCAATGAAAGGTTTATCGAGATCACAGTAAGGCTAGAACTTGGTATTGGTTTGATTAGAGGAAAACCTCTTCCAAGAATTCCAATGACAGGGCTTTTTATCAATCATTCCCCTGGAGATTAGTGGACCCAAGCATTGACAGTAAGTTTGTTAATCGGCTCTGGGATGACTGGCAGTGAGCGGTAGCGTTAGGGGAGGTGGAAAAATACAGTTGCAGCTTGATAGATTGTAGCAATCAGCTAAAACAAAGGTGAGACTTACATGTGTAGAGCCCACACTAGGTCCCAGGTGGGCGTATCTTACATAAGAAATGAAATTATGGGGGCACCTGGGTGGCTCAGTTGGTTAAGTGACTGCCTTCGGCTCAGGTCATGATCCCGGAGTCCTGGGAGCCCCGCATCGGGTTCCCTGCTCAGCGGGGAAACCTGCTTCTCCCTCTCTCACTCCCCCTGCATGTGTTCCCTCTCTAGCTGTGTTTCTCTGTCAAATAAATAAATAAATAAATAAATAAATTTTTTAAAAAAGAAAAAGAAATGAAATTATGGACAGGAATAATGTCAAAACAGGGAAAGGGAAGTTAAAGCAAAAGGGGTTAGGGTACTTCTGGGATGGAAGAAAAATGGTATTGGATTAGAGGCATTGCACATGATCTTAATCTGAGGGGCAATGTCATTGCATGGAGAGGAGTGAAGAGGGAGCATTTTGTATTTGGCTGGAGTGTCTGTCATGACACACCCAGCAATTCTTTGTGGGGGCGGGTCTCTTGGACTATGGCTTGGGAGAGCTTAACAACGGAGCTGGTATTCCAATCAGAGGGGGTTCCCTCTTTGATGGAACATATAGTAGGATATTGGTAACTGGTTTTTCATCTTGAATGTGCATAGGAATTGAGAACAAAGGGGAGAGACTCAGGGGTCCTGGATGACTCAATTAAGCATCTGCCTTCGACACAGGTCATGATCTCAGGGTCCTGGGATCAATCCTAGGGTTGGGTTCCCTGTTCAGTGGGAGCCTGCTCCTCCCACTCCCTCCACTGCTCCCCCTGCTTCTGTTCTCCCTTTCTTTTTCTCCTCTCAAGTAAAAATAAATAAAAATTAAAATTAAATAAAACAAAATAAACTTTTAAAAAGGGTAGAGACTATAGGGTGTCAAGTCCTCTATTATTTTTAAAAATGTTATTTTTCAAATTAATCTCTATACCCAACATGGGGCTCGAATTCATGACCACAAAATCAAGTGTACATCTATGGCTGAGCCAGTGAGGTGCTCTGGTGTCAAGTCTTATTAAAGCCTAAGGGTGGGGCGCCTGGGTGGCTCAGTGGGTTAAAGCCTCTGCTTTCGGCTCAGGTCATGATCTCAGGGTCCTGGGATTGAGGCCTGTGCCGGGCTCTCTGCTCAGCAGGGAGCCTGCTTCCTCCTCTCTCTCTGCCTGCCTCTCTGCCTACTTGTGATCTCTCTGTGTCAAATAAATAAATAAAATCTTAAAAAAAAAAAAAAAAAAGCCTAAGGGTTAGTAAAGGAAGTCCTCGGTTAAGAACTCAAACCAAGGGTGCAGGCAGAAGTCATGAATGACTTCAGGCCAATACTGGGTGGTGGAAGTGAGACTAATGAGAATTCAAGTAAAGTGGAGGGTTCTGGTCTGGTCCAGAATCTTGAATATCAACTGTTGGCTTTGGACCTTGTCTACTTCAGTTCTGGGTCTCCAAGGGGAGTGACTCTCCAGTCATTTTTAGGATGTGGAACCCTTTTATTTATTTTTTTTAAATTTTATTTATTTATTTATTTATTTTTTAAAAGATTTTATTTATTTATTTGACAGAGAGAAACACAGCGAGAGAGGGAACACAAGCAGGGGGAGTGAGAGAGGGAGAAGCAGGCTTCCCGCCGAGCAGGCAGCCCGATGTGGGACTCGATCCCGGGTCTCCGGGATCATGACCTGAGCTGAAGGCAGTCGCTTAACCAACTGAGCCACCCAGGCGCCCCGTGGAACCCTTTTAAAATGAGAAACAGGAATCCATGCATAAGTCAGCCCCTTCCTTGTAGCTTTGCTGCACACAAGGTGGTTAACAATACCTAATAAGAAGTGCCTGGGTGGCTCAGTTGGTTAAGTGACTGCCTTCAGCTCAGCTTATGGTCCTGGAGTCCTGGGATTGAGTCCTGCATCGGGCTCTCTGCTCCATGGGGAGTCTGCTTCTCCCTCTGACCTGCCCTCTCACGCTCTCTCTTACTCTCTGTCAAATAAATAAATAAAATCTTTATAAAAAAATACCTAATAAGGTCTTTTCCTTTACGTCTGTAAAGAATCTTTAAGTTTATATGTCTTTCATTATATAATATATATATAATAATATATCCTATTAAGGTTGCATTTTCTTCTTCTCTTGGGGGACACGATGTAGAATGAATCTTTGATAAGTTTGTCCTTTCATATGTATTCTGTACTGGAGAATTTCTCCTTGTAACAAAGTAGAGGGCAAGTGACCCTTGACTGGGTTCATAGGGCACCTGGTGATGATTTTGAAGGGAGACAACTGAGCCTTTCTAGCAGTGTAGATCTTAGCTTTAAAGGGACAAGAGGTGAGGCTTTGGGCTGGGGTGGGCCAAAGGCAGTGGTTGGTTTGGCCAATGGAATTTTGATTATGCCATTAGAGTGTTCAACTAATCCTGAGTATTGAGGATGTAGGTGCAATGAAAATGTTGAAAGATGGCCAGATTTTGCAGACCTCTTGGACAATTTGTCCAGTAAAATGGGTTCCTCAATCACAGTGTAGCTGTCAAGGAATACCCTAATCGGGAATGATTTTTTTTCTAATAGGTTTTTGGCCATTGCTTTTGTTGTTGCTTGCTGCAAGGAAATGCCTCAGTTCCGTGAGAAAATATACGGATCGTTACCACCAGGGAAGCTGGATGGAATCAATTTGCCAGATGTCGAAAGACCCACCCGAAAGAGGAACTTGACCTAACGCAGTGTGATAGAGTTTCCCAGGATTGTGCAAGGAGCAAATTGTACATTTTGAAATATTAATTGGGCAACAGTTGGAGATGGCTTCCAATAGTATTGTTGTGCCCCTAGGACCATTTTATTTGTGCCCTATGTGTCACACAGATGAACATCTGTGAATCAGAAGTTTGAAGTGTCACATCTTTGGTGGCTTGGTCAGCATAACAATTGCTCTTGGCTTCAACGGTATCAAGTTTGAAACGGGTTTGAACTTTTTTTTTTGTTTTAAGATTTTACTAATTTATTTGACACACAGAGAGAGAGAGAGAGAGAGAGAGAAGGAGAGAGGGAACACAGGCAGGGGGAGTGGGAGAGGAAGAAGCAGGCTTCCTGCTGAGCAGGGAGCTCGATGTGGTTCTCCATCCCAGGACCCTGTGATCATGACCTGAGACAAAGGCAGATGCTTCATGACTGAGCCACCCAGGTGCCCCGGGTTTGAACTTTTATAAGAGCTAAGATGGAGGGAAGGTGAAGGGAGTCAAACAGTTTTAATAAATAAGTTTTGGGGTTTTTTAAAAAGGTTTTATTTTTAAGTAATCTCTACACCCAACATGGGGCTCGAACCTATGACCCCAAGATCAAGAGTCCCATGCTCCACTGACTAAGCCTGCCTAGTGCCTCTAAGTTTTGCTTTTTTTTTTTTTTTTAAAGATTTTATTTATTTGACAGAGAGAAACACAGCCAGAGAGGGAACACAAGCAGGGGGAGTGAGAGGGAGAAGCAGGCTTCCTGCCCAGCAGGGAGCCCGATGCAGGACTCGATCCGGGGTCTCCGGGATCATGACCTGAGCTGAAGGCAGTCGCTTAACCAACTGAGCCACCCAGGCGCCCCTAAGTTTTGCTTTTTATGCGTTGTCCAGAGGATGTTAGAAACCCTGCTTCCAGAGCTTACCAAAATCATGGGTGACCCCAAAAGCATATCTGCTATCTGTGTAGACGATGAGAGTTTTTTATTATCAACTGGTATGGTCTTGAAATGTATGAGCATGTTGTTCAGCTTGTTGGGCACATGAAACTGGGATAAAGATTCTGCTTCAATAATTTTCTCAGTGGATACTAGAATATACTGCATATTTTCCTTGATCATTTTTAAAAAATATTTTATTTATTTATTTGAGAGAGAGAGAGAGAGAGTGCATGAGGTAGGAAGAGAGACAGAGGGAGAGAGAGAAGCCAGCTCCTGGCTGAGCAGGGAGCCTAATCTGGGGCTCTATCCCAGGACCCTGGGATCATGACCTGAGCTGAAGGCAGATATTTAACTGGCTAAGCCCCCAGGGGGCACTTAATCATCTTTTAATATGATCAATCAGTAAATCAAATAAAATCTGGATTTGGGAAGGGAATTTTGTGAAAGCCTAATCGAGAGGTAAGTAATGAGTCAGTTACAAGGATGAAGTTGTGTTCAGTTGAGTTTTTTTTTTAAGATTATTTATTTATTTATGTGACAGAGAGAGAGAGATCACAAGTAGGCAGAGACACAGGCAGAGAGGGGGAAGAAGGCTCCCTGCTGAGCAGAGAGCCCGGACGGACGTGGGCCTTGATCCCAGGACCCTGAGATCATAACCTGAGCTGAAGGCAGAGGCTTTAACCCACTGAGCCACCCAGGCACCCTCAGTTGAGTTTTTGAGGGGTAAGGGAAATAAGGTTGTAGGACTGAGAGGAGGACAATGAGGGACTGAAATGTTTGGAGAGGAAGGTAACTGGTTCAAATTTTGTAAGCCAGCTGGCAGACAAGTGTTGGATGTGGTGAGAGTCTAAGTGTTTTCACTGTGTGTGGAACTAATCCCTGTAGGAGAGAATCCAGTATCAGTTTTTTGGTGGCAGTAATGAGTATAGGGGCAGGTTGCTAGGGTATGGAGATAAATGTGGTCACACAGTCTAACTGAAGACTATAATATCGTATGTGGTGCTGCAAGCCTCCAAGCTGCTGGGAAAGGATTCCCAGACAAACAAGAAGGAAGGGCAGTTGGCAATTAGGATGTCCTAGAATTGTGGAAAAGATGAGCTGGGTTTTTTTATTATTATTTTTTAAAGATTTTATTTATTTATTTGACAGAGGGAGAGATCACAAATAGGCAAAAGAGACAGGCAGAGAAAGAGGTTGGAAGTAGGCTCCCTGCTGAGCAGAGCTCTGCTGTGGGGCTCAATCCCAGGACCCTGGGATCATGACCTGAGCTGAAGGTAGAGGCTTTAACTCTCTGAGCCCCTTATTATTATTTTTGAAGATATAAAGGTAGGGTGCTGGCTGGTTCAGTTGGTGATCTTGAGTGATGATTCTGAGCCCCAGGCTGGGTGTAGAGATTCCTTAAATAAATAAATAAACTAAAAAAAAAAAAGATACAAAGTCATCTTGGGCCTCTTGAGGCCATGGGATCAGGTTTGCAGTGGAAGTCATGTAAGGGTTGAGCTGTGAGGAAATCATTGAGAATTGAAAATACCCTGCAAGACCCAGAAACTCCGTAATTGTCTTTTAGTCCGGGGTTGAGGGAACTGGGTGAAGATAGTAATTCTGTCTAGTTCTATTTTTAGCCCATCTAGCAAAAGGTGGCCTAGGAATCTGACTGAAGCAGAACAGAGTTGTAATTTATGTTTAGATCATTGTGTCCTGTGTTGGCTAATTATTTGAGAAGGCATTTAGCATCAGTGGGACAAGCCTTTAGGGTGGGAGAACATAGTAATAAATTGTCTAGATATTGTAAAGTGTAGATATCCCAGGGAAATCAAGATCTTTTAGGTCAGCAAGTAAGTAGGACTTTTAGCATATTCCTCGGGTAGTACTATCCAAGTGTATCCAAGTGTTGATTATTCCAAGCAAAAATAAAAAGATACTGACTTTGGGGGCTGATAGGGATGCTGAAAAAGGCACCGCACAAGGCAATGACAGAAAAAGTAGTAGTTTCAACTTGTATATTAGAGGAGGGTGTGGGCGTCAGGAACAACAGGATTATAGGGTGTGGCTATATTGGTAATTGCCCTAAGGTCTTGAACAAAGTGTCTTCCTCTATTATGGGTCTTTTTAACTGAAAAAATGGAGGTAATACAAGAATTAGTAGTGGGGATGATCAATCCTTTGTTGATGAAGTCTTAAATAATAGGAGTTATTCTTTTAATGGCCATAGGGCTTAAACGGTATTAATATTAGGTAAGGCCTTTAATGGATCATTTTGAATAGTTTTTGGGGGAGCCAAGGTTATGTGTCCTATATTGGTAGAAGAGGTTGCTCACAATTGGTCAGGGAGGGCATTTAAGAACCAGTGGTGGGGGGAGAGCAGGGGCAGTAGACTGACTGGAGGGTAGTACTGGGCAGATCAGTTACGAATTCTGAAGAGTGAGAAGGCAAATGTAACAGCACTTCATTTTTATGTCTGCAAACAATTCTTTCCTAACAAAAGTGCTGGGGGGTGGTGTGCCTGGCTGGCTCAGTCAGTAGAGTAGTGACTCTTGATCTTGACGTCCTGAGTTTGAACCCCACGTTGGGAATGGAGCCTACTTAAAAAATAAAAGAAAGTGCTGGGGATGAGGGCACCAATAAAAAGGAGTAGTTGCCTCGTTCAGTGCTAAGAATGAACTCTAGGCATTGAGATAATGGGACAGTTGGTGGCTGATTAGCGACCCTGATCATCGTTAAGTGCTTTTCGATTCTTGAGGCAGGGGACTGGCAAATAGATCAGTGGTTGAGGATTGAAGGAGTTGCTCCAGTGTCTATAAGAATAAAACGTCTTAGAGGCATCTGGTGGCCCGGCATCCGACTCCTGATTTTCTTTCTTTTCTTTTTTTTTTTTTTTAAAGATTTTATTTATTTGACAGAGAGAAACACAGCCAGAGAGGAAACACAAGCAGAGGGACTGAGAGAGGGAGAAGCAGGCTTCCCGCCGAGCAGGGAGCCCGATGTGGGACTCGATCCCGGGTCTCCAGGATCATGACCTGAGCTGAAGGCAGTCGTTCAACCAACTGAGCCACTCAGGTGCCCCGGACTCCTGATTTTCATTTAGGTTGTGATATTGGGGTGGTGGGACTGGACTCCACTGCACTCAGTGCCGAGTGCACCTGTCCTTGTCCCTCGTCTCCTCCCCCTGCTCACAATCTCTCTGAAGTTAATTAATCAAATTAAATCTTTTCAAAAAAAATAAAACCGTCTTCATTCTGAATTGTTATGGGAGTTTCTCTGTTGGTGTTCCCTAGGAGAAAGGGGAAAAAATCCTCCTTTTGTCCATGGAACATTTCTAATCTGATAGAGGAATTATTTTTGAGATTTTTTTTTTTTTGAGAGAGATTGCACACCTGTATGCACATGTGAATGGGGTTGTGGGGGGTCAGGGGATGTGCAGAGGGAGAGAAAGAATCCTAAACAGGCTCCATGCTCAGTGTGAAGCCAGACTCAGAGCTTGATCTCAGGACACTGAAATCATGACCTGGGCTGAAATCAAGAATCAGATGCTTAACTGACTGTGCCACCCAGGCGCCCCAAGATTTTTTGGTTCTTTAGGAGCCATCTTTTATATTTCAAGCATTCCTTTTTGAAAGGTCTAGGTTTTCTTGTTCTGTTTTGTCTTAAGTAGACTCCATGCCCAATGGGGGCTTGAACACATGACCCTGAGACCAAGAGGTGCTCATTCTACTGACTGAGCCAGCCAGGTACCCCTGAAATGTCCAGGTTTTTGTAAAAGAAACAGGTTTTGTCAGTTGAGCCAGCTATTTTAACTTATGACATAGATCTGGAGTTTGCCATTTGTAGAGCCATAAATTTAGCCATTTGTTCTTTAAAAATATTTTAATTAAGGGTGCCTGGGTGGCTCAGTGGGTTAAAGCCTCTGCCTTCGGCTCAGGTCATGATCTCAGGGTCCTGGGATTGAGGAATTGCCTCTCTGCTCAGCAGGGAGCCTGCTTCCTCCTCTCTTTCTGCCTGCCTCTGTGCCTACTTGTGATCTCTCTCTCTGTCAGATAAATAAATAAAATCTTAAAAAAAAAAGAAAGGTGAATCTTTAAAAAATATATTTTAATTAAAAAAATTTTTTTAAATGTTTAAAAATTTATTTTGTTATTAGCTGATCATCTTTGCCAATCATGCTAGATCATGGAATTTTGGTCTGCTGGTCAGGGTCATGTTGTCTGACCAGAGTTAAGACTGAATAAAGGAAGTCCTCTAGAAACACTGAATTAAACAATTTGATCCTTTTAAGGGTTCCAGAATTTTGGACAAAAACTTTTTTCGAATCTATCCAAAAATTCTAAAACAAGTTCTTCCTTTTTTTGTTTTGTTTTATACTGCCTTCCAATTTACTTGCAGTGCCCTAATATGGAAATCATTTTGACTAAATTTGCAGCTGTATTAGAAGTTTTTTTGTAGGGCCTCGTTATGAGGAAGTTTAAAATCCTGTAGGGGATTTTCCTATCCAGCTTTATTCATCTATTCTTGGTCCTGTATAGGTCCAACAAGCATGCATACTAGTTGGTAAAGGTCAGACGGGTCTGGATTAAGGGTGTCGAGAGCCCAAATTAGTTGTCAGGTGAACACTTTTGAATTTTCTTTTGGGTTAGGAAAGTCTTTTGCAAGACTGAGTTCTGTTTAAGACCAGGAGTTGAAAGAAAGAACCTGATTATTGGGATTAGGGCTAGTAAAGGTGCTATGGTGTTAGTTTTGGGTGGATGGATGGTGGCAGGGCTAGGAAGGGAAAAATTTCAGAGGAGAAAAAGGAAGTTGGGAAAGATCTGCATGTAGTAGAAGAGAAGGCATGCAGTGGGGGACACAGAACTGGGACATAGAAGATGTGGAGTAATTTTTGATTCAGTGTTGAGTTCTAATTGTTTTCATCTTTGATTTCTGAGTTTTTTTTCTTTTGCAGCGGCTCTGACTGAATAGGTTCTTTTGGGGGCTTCTAAGTACCAACTGAAACAGGCTCCCATTGATTTTGTGAAGTATGATAGCTTCACCTTTCCAATTGTGCTCTGAAATACACCAATTTAGGGATATCAACGGTGCCCCAATGAGGACCATGAAGTTTGAAATGATATTTAGTTATTTGAACCCAAGTTCAGGAAACTTACAGCTCTCTGGGCCAAAGTTTGTTTTAGATTTTATTTACTGGATTAGATAGCCAAAGAGCACAAGCACGAAGGGCAGAGGGAGCGGGAGAGTAGCAGACTCCCCACTGAAGGAGGAGCCTGAGGCAGGGTTCCATCTCAAAAACCTGAGATCATGACTTGGGCCAAAATCAGATAGTTGGCCACCCCAGCGCCTCTGGGCCATAGTTTTTCCTGGAAAATCAGCAGGATGATCACCAAAAGCTCTTTCTGAGAGATTGGTACCCATTCGGTATTGGAAGAACTCTCCCCTGAACTGCTAACAGTTCTGAAGTGGGGAGATCTACCCCCAAAAGGTCTCAGGGTGCCTGACTGGCTCAGCCCATGGAGCATGAGACTCTTGATCTCAGGGTCCTGCATTCGAGCCCCACCTTGGGTTTATATTTAAAAATTAAACCTTAAAGGGAAAAAGAAAGAAAGAAGAGAAAGAGAAGTCTGAGCTCTACCGAGGTGGGAGGTCAGGGATATGAGAGGACCATGCCTGTCCCCCCCATTATAGGAGGGGCCCTAAGAGAAGCAACACGGGGCTGTGGGGCTCACTTGGGCAGGTCCGGAGGTCTGCAGGGGTACTCAGGTGGTTGCACATTTTTTCCACCGCTGCTCCGCACCGTTAAGGGAAAACCTCAGGAACGAGCCTATGAGCGAGGAAAAAGAACTCTTTATTTAGGTTTGCAAACTGCGAAGCACCATCCAGCTCACTTGGTGTGCCCGTCCCTAGAGGGTTTTTTTTTTTTAAGATTTTTATTTATTTGACAGAGAGAAACACAGTGAGAGAGGGAGGAGCAGGCTTCCCGCCGAGCAGGCAGCCCGATGTGGGACTCGATCCCGGGTCTCTGGGTTCATGACCTGAGCCGAAGGCAGTCGCCCAACCAACTGAGCCACCCAGGCGTCCTGCTAGAGGTGTTTTTAAAGCCTGTTTACCCCAGCGAGGAAGAAATTTCAATTGGTATGGGTTGCCGAGTGGTCAGCTGCCGTCTTTTGCGCAAGTCTGTCAGACGGGGGGAACTTTCCAGGCGTTCAAACCTCAGGATGTTTATCATGATTTCAAGAGGCGCCGCTCTTCGGAGAACTCCACAAAATGGTGGCTGATGCAAGATGGAGTCAGGGTTGTCAACCCTTCCCTGGCCCTTTTTCTTTCTTCAGCGTGAACCTGCACACGCATTCTCTTTAGACACCAGAATGGGACCCGCTTTGGAAAGTGAGTATTGAGAATTGACAATCCCTCCGCGCCGGCAGATTCCTGCGCTACCGAGCGCGTGTCTGCTCCTCCCAGGCTACTAACCGCACATTCCATAGTCTTTCAACTCAATCGTTCAATTTAGCAAGTTCTGCCGGGCAAAAAGTTAGAAAAACGAAAAGCTCATTCTCTTTGACGACGAAATACCCTCGAGGCTCAACACACGTGGATTAAATTTCTTAAAAGCATAAAAACGAAAAACAAAACACTGCTCGTGTCGAATCTGCTTCTTCCAATATAAAGGTCCGCTCGCGCAAGCGCGAGAAATCTCCCGGCGCTTCGAGTCCGTGGAGTCCGCTGGCTTCCGTGGGAAGGGAAACCCGAGGCTTGCTGAGGTGAGTGGGAGCGGCCTGGCGGTAGCAGGGCCCACCCAGACAGAACGGACGAGGGATTTCGCTCCGGACCGTGCCTCCACTCGTGGAATGGCCGCCATGTTGAAGCCTGGCAAAGGGGGACCCCTTTGGGGTTGTGTTGTGGAAAGCGGGGGCGATAGCTCGGGTGGAAGGAGGGCGCCTTCTCCCACTCAGAGGGTGAGAGATGAGGGCGTACCGGGGACAGCCTCGAGGGCCGGCAGTCAAGGCTGAGGGGCAGCAGGGCTACTGGGAGCATAGGCTTTTCCACCCAGACTTCCGCCTTCGCGGCCGCGGCGCCACTGCGCATGCTCCGGAGGGCTCCGCGGGCCCCGCTTCAGTTTTGTTTCCCAGTTGGATGCAAAGCGCGGGAATGTTCTAAACTCGGAGGATTTAGTGAGGGAAGCGCACTTTGTCGGACGGTTCATAATAACTCATCAGTATAATAATTTCTAATTATAAATCACATTCACGGACACTGTCTTATCTAATCTTAACAAAGCCCTAGTGAAGTGGCACGTAGCTACCCTTTACAGAGGATTTAAACCTTGCCCAAGAATGGACGAAGTTTTAAACCTGGTGTTCTGTCTCAGGATCCCGTGTTCTTGTTCACTTTCCACTCTTGTCTTTAACGATTTCTGCATCCACCTTTATTCTCCACCATTCATCTCTCGCATCTCATTCGAGGTTTATGAATGTTTATGAAATAGCGACATTTATCTAAAAATTCAAAGAAATCGGAAATCTCAACATAATTCAGAGGAGGAGGACATACTCCCAGGAAGATGAATGAGAAACAATGAAACCTGCTGCTCTCTTGGCATTTAGTTTTAGTTTCCTTTCTTTCTTTTCTTTTTTCTTTTCTTTCTTTCTTCTTGGCACTTAATATTTTTTAAGACTTTATTTGAGAGAGAGAAAACAAGCTGGGGGAAGGGGTAGACGGAGAGGGAGAAGCAGATGCAGACTCCTCACTGAGCAGGGACACCTTTGTGGGGCTCCATCCCTGAGATGGTGACCTGAGCTGAAGGGAGACACTTAACCGACTTTAGCCACCCAGGCATCCTGGTATTTAGTATTGATAGAAGTATACTCATGAAGGAGAAACAAAATTCAGACTATCCCTTTGTAATTCTCTTCAGATTTTAATTTGAAGAATGATGTGGGAAACAGAAGAAAAATTATTATATTTCCTTACTACCTACAACCCACTGACAAGTCCTTGGAACAGGCAGAGTAACATTCCTCTAGGGACTCAGGGACCTCAATGCTGATATTTTGCTAAAGGCAAAAGGCAATCTTAGCCCAAACCCCAGGATTCTGTAAGTCTACTTTAATATATAAAAAATCCTTTGGAAACTTCCTTTATCTCTACCCCCTCAAGATCCATGTTGGCAATCATCCCCCAAGCATATGACCCACTGATATATATTAAGGGTCTTATGACTAGGGATTTATTACAGATAGTAATAAATTACCTTTCCCAACAATAGCCAGCCCCCTCAAGGTCCTGGAAACCTTGCTCCCCAAATTCCTAGAGATTTACACCATCACTAACCCCCTCCCAACTTGAAAATATACAGTGGGCCACTCTTCTTGACCCCAGTGCAGCTCTTTGTGCCCACAGGGCCTGTCCTCATGCTTTAAAGAAACCACCTTTTTAAAAAAAAAAGAAACCACCTTTTTGCACCAAAGATGTCTCAAAAATTCTTTCTTGACTGCTGGCTTCGAACCCTAATGTCTTTCCTACATCAAAAAATTCTTAAGGCTTTAAACAGGGGTTCTATGTAAAATAATACCAGTTTTATTTGTTGGATCTTTTATGACCTTTTCTTCTTGACTGGGGAAGAAATTCTTTCCTCAACCTCAAAACAGAATCGTCTTGGTTTTTGTTGTGTTGTTTTTTGCTACCCCCACATTCAGAGTTTTCTGTTCTATGACAGCTATTGAAGGAAATACTAAGAGCTCAAGTCAAGCTCTGGGGTGGTAAAAGCCCATGAGTGTAACTTCCTGGCAAGGCTACTTAGCCTTGTGATCTGGGGCAAAGCCTTTTGTGTGTCTCCATCCTCATCTGAAATGCCACTAATAGTAGCACCTGTGTCCTGACATCTTGAGAGGTGAGAGGAATTAAGTACTTAGCATGGTGCCTGGCCCCTCCTAAGTTTTCAGTACAAGTTAACTGTAATTATTATGGTCCGTGTGTGTGTGCGCGCCACACTGATGGAGGATAGGGAGCGTGGTCTAGAATGGTAGGGCCAGTAGAATGGAATTAAGAGACTAGAGCAGGGAGAGAGTCAAACAATGTAGTGCTCGCTCTTCTTTTCATTTTTTTTTTTTTTTAATGTGGAGAAGTTCCAGCCACAAGAGAGAAGAGATACAAGTGAGTTAGAGGCAGCACCAGAGGGACTGAAATCCTCTCTTGTCTTGTTGCTCCTGCTGTTTTATCATCCTTTTACCAATAAGGATACCAGAGGTGCCTTCTCTGAAGTTGCTGGTTAACAATGACAGGCATATTTGCCCTCCTTTTATAGTGTGGTGGCAGACAGTGTAAAGTTGTTTTGCTTCTCAGTTCGTAGTATTCATCGGGAAGTATCCTGGAAGGGAGATAAAGTAAAGCATACACTGAAGAGTGTTTACTCAGCAATCGGGGAAAATGTGATTGGTATTACAGAAGAGGTGCCCTGAGCTGTGGGACAGATGAATTTGTTTCCTGGGGAAGAGGTTGGAAGCTGGGCTTGGAAGGACCAATAGAATTTCCGTAAGTGGAGATGTGGAAAGAGACTTCTCAGCAGAGGAAACTGCACAGGGAAAAACCTGGAGCTGGGGACTTAGGGCATATTCAAGGAATGAGGAGCAATCCTGGGTAAAACAGATTTTGCAGTGGGTTGTGGTAAGAGGATAAGTGACGGTCAAAGGTCTTGAGTGCAGTGCCATTGACTTTGGATTTTATTCTGTTTCGTCTTTTTACTGGGAAAATAATTCTATAGTGTGCCCCATAAATAATATTCTCCCTATATAACCCATCAATTCAAGAAAGAGAAGCAAGAAGATCCTTGAGGAAAATATGAGTAAGGGGAAAAATTACTGATATTTTAATATATATCAAGGAAAGATGTTATGAATGAAATTGTTATATAAATTTGACAGAGCCCTGGTTTGTTTGTTTGTTTATAAAAGTAAGCTCTACACCCAAAGCGAAGCTTGAATTGTGACGCTGTACTGATTGAGCCAGCCAAGCACCTGGAGTCTTGGTTTTAAGATAATATTTCAGTAATGGCTATAAAGTTTGTACAGAGGTGGTCACGTGAGCGGTAGCAGTGTCTGAAATGTTAGCAGGGTGTATGATTCCAGGAGATTCACCGGAATGTGAATCAGTTACCATGTTAGCAGCCTCTCCCCTCAATTTAAACTCCCCCACCCTCTTTAACAAAAATTATCCTGTATCAGAATGAATCACAGTTGCAGTATGCTTGCGGGGCTAAAATTCCCTTTGCAATCAATTCCCATGCCTTAAGGCACGAACAGATTATCAGCCAGGGGAAGAAATCCCATATTCCTTTTGAACCAAAGAGCTTGCTGCTGCTGGGTCGCTGTAGTTTTAGCTTTGCTGCCTATTGCAAAATACCACATCAAAAGCGCCATTTTCCCTTGTAGTTTTGTGTTTCACAAAAAGTCCTTACCTTGTGTTTTAGTGATGCATACCAAAACATTCTCAGATGAGCATGTAATACCTAGAATTTCTTTCAGACTTATCTAGGAATGAGGATGTAAGTGGGGCACAGGTGAAATAAGACTGGCCAGGTGTTGGTCACAGTCAGGTGATGTGCTTGTGGAGGGCCATGACACTCTACATAGGTACATGTTTGAAATACTGGGCGGTAATGTGTTTTTTTTTTTTTTTTTTTTTTTTTTTTTTTTTTTT
>PITA01027665.1:0-20595 GCA_004023965.1 Spilogale gracilis | reverse complement strand
TTCATCAAAATAAAAAGCTTCTGTACAGCAAAGGAAACAGTCAACAAAACAAAGAGGCAACCCACAGAATGGGAGAAGATATTTGCAAATGACACTACAGACAAAGGGCTGGTATCCAAGATCTATAAAGAACTACTCAAACTCAACACCTGAAAAGAAGATGAACACATCAAAAAATGGGCAAGAGACATGAAGAGGCCTTCTCCATAGAAGATATACAAACGGCTAACAGACACATGAAAAAATGTTCAGCGTCACTAGCTATCAGGGAAATTAAAATCAAAACTACACTGAGAAACCACCTTACACCAGTCAGAATGGCCAAAATTAACAAGTCAGGAAACAACAAGTGTTGGAGAGGCTGCAGAGAAAGGGGAACTGTTGGTGGGAATGTAAACTGGTACAGCCGCTTTGGAAGACAGTGTGGAGATTCCTTAAAAAATTGAAAATAGAGCTACCCTATGACCCTGCAATTGCACTACTGGGCATTTGCCCCAAAGATATAGACGTAGTGAAAAGAAGGGCCTTATGCACCCCAATGTTCATCGCAGCAATGGCCACAATGGCCAAACTGTGGAAAGAGCCAAGGTGCCCATCAACAGATGAATGGATAAAGAAGATGTGGTACATATATACAATGGAATACTATGCCTACATCAGAAAGGATGAATATCCAACTTTTGTAGCAATATGGACTGGACTGGAAGAGATTATGCTGAGTGAAATAAGCCAAGAAGAGAAAGTCAAGTATTGCATGGTTTTACTTACTTGCGGTGCATGAGGGGTAACCTGGAGGACAGGGAGAGAAGGAAAGTAAATGGGAAGTAGGGTAATCCAGGGAGAGAAATGAAACAACAGAGACTTTGGACACAGAAACAAACTGAGGGACTTGGAGGGAGGAGGTGGGGGATGGGAGAGCCTGGTGGTGGGTAGCACTGGGTGTGGGGAATGGGGAATGAATGAAAGCGTGGAGCACTGGGAATGGGGAATGAATCTTGGAACACTGGAAAAAAAATTTAAGTAACAATAAAAAAAAAATCTTCACACGGAAGTGGGGGGTGGGCCTGACTGTCTCTGTCAGTTAAGCATGCAACTCTTTTTTTTTTTTTAAAGATTTTATTTATTTATTTGACAGAGAGAGAGATCACAAGTAGGTAGAGAGTCAGACAGAGAGAGGGGAGGAAGCAGGCTCCCTGCTGAACAGAAAGCCTGAGGTGGGCCTCGATCCCGGGACCCGAGGTCACGATCTGAGCCAAAGGCAGAGTTCTCGATGGCCGAGATGAACCCACTGAGCCACCCAGGTGCCCAAGCATCCAACTCTTGATTGTGGCTCAGGTCATGATCTCAGGGTTATGGGATCAAGCCCTGCCTTAGTCTGCATGCTCAGTGCAGAGCCTGCTTGTCCCTCTCCCTCTGCTCCCTCTGTCCAAATAAATAAATAGGGCCTTTAAAATAAATAAATAAAATAAAATCTTAACACAGTATGTAAGTGTAAGAAAATGGTGAAATCCTACTCATAAGCCCAATAAGTTCCAGAACTCTGCTGGATCGTTTATCAGGCAGAATTGCTGCTTAAAATCCAACAGATAAGGAAGTTATGCCTAGACTTGCCCCTTGGTTCCCAGCTTCCCCCAGGTATACTCAATCATCCATCTTTCTTCTGCCCTTGGGCGTAATTTCTCTCATTTCTCTTTCCTACCATGAAGCCAGAGTTACTACAAGAATATGCTCTTGGGGCACTTGGGTGGCTCAGTAGTTAAGCTTCTGCCTTCGGCTCAGGTCATGATCCCAGAGCCCCGAGATCGAGCCCTGCATCAGGCTCCCTGCTCGGCGGGAAGCCTGCTTCTCCCTCTCTCACTCCCTCTGCTTGTGTTCCCTCTCTAGCTGTGTCTCTTTCTGTCCAATAAATAAATAAAATCTTTAAAAAAAAAAAAGAAAGAAAAAAAGAATATGTCCTTAACAAGCTCCAAGCCAGCCCCCAACAAGGGAATTCTGATTCTTACTCTCATGCCTGCTGTAATATATGTCAGTAACTGGAAGGTTTAGAATAGGAACCAAGGCACAGGGAGAGACCCTACTTGGGTCTCAATCCAAAAATCACAAGTTCTACTTCAGTTTTTCAGAAAATCTCTTAAAAAGTGTTGAGTAACACCCTCACCAAGAAGATAGTTCTAGGATGCTTTAGCACCCCTTAAGCATTCTCCTAACTCTCCTCTTGGCTCTGTAAATCACTTCATTAAATGCTCTTTAGAATGTCTGTGAAGAGTGCCCCTGCCTGGACCTGGGACAAAAAAGCTCCAGCTTCAAATCTCACTGGACTTTATCCTTTTGCCCTTCAGGTTCAAGTGAATGTTGGCCTCTCAAGTGTTTCATTAGCTCTTATCACTCCCTTAATCTTGTTTTAGCCCTTGGTTTGTATATGGAACTTCATCTCCCTATGACTTTCCCATACTGACCATGAGACCAGGATCATCACAGAAGCAATTCGTTCCAGGCTTCTTCTGGTGCTTAAAGTCTGGCCAAGATATGACTTCACCACCATTCTTTACCCAATAGTTATTAGAAGAACAAATGTATCAGCGTTCTTCTTATAGCAAGACACCTGGAAATAATGGCCCCTATTCACAGTCTGCACTCTTTCTCATCCTAAACCCTGCCTGCCAACCAGATATTCATGGCCGTCATCTCACAGACTCGTCTGTCAACATCACTAATGGCCTCCATGTTGTTAACCACATAGACTAATTCTGTTATCTTCTGACTTGACGATCAGCAGGATTTAACAGAATTGGCCAAACCCCTCCTACTCAAAACACTTTTCCATTTATAACTTCTAAACACCAGAGAGTCCCAGGGCTCAGTCCTTCAACTTCTTTTCTTCTCCAATTATATTTATTCCCTCAGTGGTCTTATCCAGTCTCGTGGTGTATATAACATCTGCATGGTGATATATAATTTCCAGTTCCAGCCTGGAATTCCAGTTGCCTGTATCTACCTTCTCAACACACCCATTTAGGTCTTTAATTGACATCTCAAAACAAACTGCTCATTTTCCCTATTTCAGTAAGTGGTGAGTCCACTTCAGATGCTTGGACTAAAAAAAACATGTTATTTTTGACTCTGTGATCTCCACTACCCAAAACTAATCCATCAGTAAATCTTCTCACATCCACCTTCAAAATAGATTCAGAATCTGACCACTGCCCACTACTCTTGTAGTCATCAGTGTACAAAAATGCTCTTGCAAAAAAGAAAAAAGAAAGTCCCTTTTCTCAGTGTTTCTCTGGCTCATATGGTTAGTTCTGTCTCATTATTTTGGTCTCAGATCTCTTTGAGGACATCTCCATTGGCCTACCCATCTAAGTCTCCTTTGGTCCACTCCATTGACACCCCCATCTACTGTTTCCCTGACTTCTCTTCCAACTTCTTTGATCATTACAACATATTATTAGACAATAATATGACAATAATTAGACAACAGACTCTTTAATAGGTTAACATATTTCTTATCACTACATAAAAATTATATTTTAAAAGTTTATGTGTTTGTTTTCTTCTTCATTCCTCTAAATGGAAATACACCTTCTAGGCTGTGAAGTTCCCAGAGCCTATCACAGGCCCATCATAGAGTGGCCATCAATAAAAATTCATTGCATTATCAAATGAATGATCTTTAAGGCCCTCCTATACCCAAGAATGCTATAATTAATATAATAACATGTACTTGGTGATTTTCTTAAACTTTATGGTGTTTTCATGGGAAGGATGTGGTATAATAACATGATAAAAAGTACTCTGTAAGCTAGGATATATTATCTGAACAGAAGGAGATGTTTTTATTAATAAATATTGAAAGGTTCATAAAATGAGTTTTTCCCAAAGATGCAGGACCCTTGTTTGTAGCATTTTCCTGGCCAAGACAATCTACAAATTGACACAATGTGGGCACCCTAGATTAAAGACAATGGTTGCTTGTGAGAGCTACAAATGTCAGAGTATATATAAAACACTTAGTATGGGGAAGCCCCTATTAAATGGAACTGTTCGCTTCCTCTGCTTTGACACGAGTCCCCAAAGTGTACTGAGCAACTTCCCAGGAGCCCCCTAACCACATATTCCAATGTCCAATTCATGGAGAAATTGTCTTAGTTAAAACTTTTTTACCTGGGCGTCTAAGTTTTGGGGGTTTTTTGTGTGCATCTTGGGTAAAAGAGAAAATGCATGGGCTTAGTATAAACTATGATCGAATGTGGCTTTTTCCTTCTGTTTCTAATTTTAAGAAAAGCTTCTCTTTTATAGGTTAACTCAGGGGTAGGCCTGAGGCAACAATAAAAGGGAGAAACACTCTCTTTCCTTTTAAAACTGCTACTCGATTTGACCTTAGAATTTTTCAGACCTTTCCAGTAACCACGTGTGCCCAGTTACATATTTTGGGTGTGGCCTTATCATACCCCTAGGGCCCTGTCCAACCATCCATCCATCCATATCCTCTCTCCTGGTCCGGTGACCACACTCCCTATGCTGAACCTCTCGATAGCATCCATGCACCTCTCTCTCTTCACCCGTTCGGCAACACTGGCAAAGAAGAGCAAGAGGGGGCGCCTGGGTGGCTCAGTTGGTTAAACAACTGCCTTCGGTTCAGGTCATGATCCCAGAGACCCGGGATCGAGTCCCACATCGGGCTCCCTGCTCAGCGGGAAGCCTGCTTCTCCCTCTCTCACTCCCCCTGCTTGTGTTCCCTCTCTGGCTGTGTTTCTCTCTGTCAAATAAATAAAATCTTTAAATAATAAAAAAAAAAAAGAGCGAGAGAATGTGAGCACCTCAACAAGATTCATCCTTGGTGCCATGTGTCTTGACTCAGGCACAAGTATGGTGAACAGTAAGTGATAAGCCATCCAGCAGGATTTCAGCCACGCTAACTCTCTAAAAAGACAGATGTTGTGGCAAAGGGAGATAAGGGGATGTGTAGTTCCTCCTCAACCGTGAAAGCTAAATCTATTATTTGCTTAATTAAGTCTATTTCTACCCACAGGTATCTGGGGCAATCTCTATCAACTCAGGAAGCCATACACATAGTCCTGCAAAACACCTTTTCCCAAAATGCATTCCAGATACCACGAGAGGTACAACTTGGTCTCTCATAGAAAGGATTCGTGGGCAAATGAGCTAGATGCTAGGCATATTATGGACTCTCATAGGAGATAATCAGTGTGCATTAATATAGAAAACCTCTGAGACTTCCTGCAAAGGAAAAAAAAATCACCTACTTTGTTTAATTCTATATTTTCTCCATTTATTTCTATCACGGGAGACTTTTTCAAATGATACTTATCACCTCTTAAAACCAGTTTCTCATGGAATACCCTTTGGGAAACACTGTTGTAGGCTGATTCTTGAATTTGTGAACAAATCTAATTAATCTTATTTCAGACCTTGAGAACTGGAGGAAGAGCTAATGGGTGTTGCCTTTTTTTTTTTCTGTATTTTTGGTTTTGGTTTTGTTTTCCCTTGTTTTCTTTTGTTTTTTACCAAACTGTTTCTTGTACAGTGACTTTGCACCAAAATATGCCAGAAGGGCAAATACTCCTGCAAAAAGCAAAGTAGACACTTACCTCAACACTCGTGTTGAAGAAATACAATGTTCTTAACATTAGAATTGGAGATACTTTCTCTCAAGTGCATCCCAACCATATAACTTTACATTTGGGGAAGCACCTCTCAGTGAACTCCCTAACAGTTCAAATTCAGCTACAGAACTTATCACTTTAAAATAGGAGGAAACTGGAGTGCCTGGGTGGCTCAACTGTTGGGTGTCTGCCTTCAGCTCAGGTCATGATCCTGGAGTGCAGGGATCAAGCCCCGATAGGGCTCCCTGCTCTGCGGGAAGCCTGCTTCTCCCTCTATCACTCTCTCTGCTTGTGTTCCCTCCTCTAGCTGTATTTCTCTCTGTCAAATAAATAAATAAAATCTAAAAAAAAGAAAAAAGAAAAAATAGGAAGAAAATTTTCAGAACACAAAGGTGTTTATTTTGAAAATGAATATGAAATCAAGGGTCCTCAAAAGGAAATAATTGAGGTCTGATTGGAAGATAATAAGATGAAGGGGAGAAGGACATTCTGGGAGGAGAAATGTTTACAAAGGTAAAAATGTGGGCTGTGTGGCCAGTTATGTCTGGAACGGGAATGAGACTGAGGAGGAGGCAGAAGCTGGATCATGGAAGGTTCTTTGTGCTAAGTTAGGAGATTCAGACATTTTCTGATAAACCGAGGGGTGCTTTTGAGGAATATTTTCAGAGTGGGAAATGATGGAATTTACATTTTAGGGGCATCACTCTGCTGCTTGGTAAATGGAAGGTTGGGATGGAAGAGATGTCAATTGAAATAAGGCAGATAAGTGAGGAAGCTATTGCACTAGTCCATGTACTAGTCCATGGCAAGAAATGACAAAGGCTTGAATTGAAAAAGTGGCAGAAAGGATTTGGAGAGGAAATGACAGATATGAGTGATGATGAGGAATAACTGATTGGCAGAAAGGATGAGGAGCTGTGGACTAACTCTGGTGAATGATGACCATACTGGCTCATCTCCCTGTCTGTGGGTCACTATAAGATCTGTAAACTGAGGAGTAGGAGATCCAGTGTTTGTTCCAGTGTTGCCACTGCTTACCTCTTTGAGCTTGACCATCCACTTCTCTAGGTTCAGTATATTTGGTAAAGTAAGACAGAAGGGTTAACTCCCAGACCTAATATCCTGCGAATTCATTCTGTTTTAATTATGGTATCCATAAAGTTAAAAATCATCATACACTTACCATGTTCTGCCTTATCTATGCATTGTTCTGTTTCTCTATTGCTCCCTAAAAACCTAACAACTACCCCCAAAATATAGTGGCTTAAAACAACGTATTATTATTTCTCATGGTTCTGTGGCTGAGTAGGGGATTCTCAGTCGATTTTTAGATACGGAAAGGAAGGCTGAAACATTCAAACGCAAATCTATGAAATTGACCAACAGTATCATCATGAACAGGCAGAAGGAGGGAAGTATAAGACCGATAGTTAAGTAATAGTAATGATAAGATGATAGATGATAGATAGATAGATGATTGATAGATAGATAGATAGATAGATAGATAGATAGATAGATAGACAGACAGAAGATCGAATCGAACCAATGTCAGGTCCTGGATTGCAAGCACCTAAATGCACGAATGGCGGAAACATGGTGTGTGGGTTGACAACATAGAACGGAGGCCAAGGTGCCTGCACGGGGCCGAGGGTGACTGCCTCCGTCCACGAGCTACCTGCGCTGGATTCATCATTAACAAAAGGATGGCAACAGCTTCCATTTGAGTACCTAATCCACACTAGTCCTCTTATTGTTTCTAATATTCGCCATCACCATGCAAGGTGAATATTTCACCCCATTTTACAGAGGAGGAAACTGTCGGGTCTACTTATTAAGTATACTTGCATGGCAGGTGAGGGACAAAGCTGTGGAATCCCTGCTGTCCTGCTCTTGACACCAAAACATACAGTCCCCTTTCCATTCTATAGTCTAACTCCATGTGCCTCCAGGTCCACAAGCGACTTTATCACCTCTGCAATAAAATTTATTAGAAACCTGCCCTATGGAATATGTCTTTAATTAGGCCAGCCCCTGTTATTTATTAATATGTTTATTTTTTCAGTGCCATGCACAAGTTCAGGAAAGCATCTTTGCAAATATTCTATGAAATAGACTGATTGTTGCTAATTAGGTTCTCTTAACATGAAAGAGGGAAATGACTGGCCTCTTTTGAGTTCTGATAAAGTATGGTGGTGGGGAAAATATGTACAATGAAGCACAAAATTGGTTCTATGGTCAAGCTTTGCTGGAGACGTGGCGTAAGGCTTGGGGTATTTTATGAAGGGGGTGTTCATGCAGAATGAGTGGAACTCTAGGTCAGCGAGGGTCCACATGACATATCCCACTTGTTCAATCTTGGCCAAATGGCTCCATCTTCCCACACAACCACATGAGCCTAAAATTTGGGGGTGCTCTTCTTTTTCCTTCTTTTCTATCTTCCTTATAAAATCAGGCTTGTTATCGAACCTCCTAAATACCTTAGATCTTTTCCCTTCTCTCCAGCCCCTCTGGAGCTGCCCTGGCTCAGGCTTCCTTCATCCTTTACCTGGACCTTATAATGCATCAGCTTCTAATCCACACAGCTGCCTCTTGCACTGGCCCCTCCTTGGGCACCTGTCCTTCCATCCCTCCATCAAGGAAACAGTTCTCAAACTGAGGTAAAGGACAACCACCCAGAAAGCTTATGGCTCATTCAGTTTGGGCTGACATAACAAAATACCATAAGCCAAGTGGCTTAGACAACAGGGACATATTACTCACAGTTCTGGAGGCTAGAGTCTAAAATCAAGGTACCAGCATGGTCAGTTTCTGATTAGAACTGCTTTCCTGGCTTGAAGATGGCCACTTTGTCACTGTGTCTTCATATGTCTCTTCTTACAAGGGCACTAATCTCACAATGGGGCCCCACCCTTATGATATCATCTAACCTTAATATCTCTCAAAAGCCCCACCTCCAAATCCCATCGCATTAGAGATCAGGGCTTTAACATGAATTTGGGTGTGGAGGCGGGGACATGGTTCAGTTCATAATAGCTCATGAAACTGTTGATGTCCAGATCCCATACCAAAAGTCTGATTCATTAGGCCAGTGGTGGGGTTAGGAACTCACATTTTATCAAGTATCTTATTATATCGGGAAGCATGAGGTCAATAGACAAGAGTCTTAAAAAGCACACTTCAGCTTCCCACCTGGGCTTTCCTTTGCAATCACCTTGGAGCTTTGAAAAATCATCAGTGCTGGGCCCTGCTCCAGATCAATTAAATAAGGATCTCTGGGTGTAGGGTCAGGACAACAACATTTCTTCAAAGGTCTCGCTAAGTGATTGCCGGGGAGAGAAGCATCACTCCAGTCCAGACCTCACAAAGAATGAGATCACAAGGGTCAACCGATCATGTCCTCACTCTGTCTAACACACTTCAATGATGCCCTATCGTTGACACCAGTGGTTTTCAAACGGTGGGTCATGACTTAACAGTGACATTCCAAATCACAGTGTGTTGCCAGCAGTTGTTTTTTTTTTTTTTTAATGGAAGGATAGAACAGACATTTTTTTGAAGAAATTGAGTGCATAGAGAGGAGCAAAAGTAACTTTTTTGTGTGTGAAACATGGTACCATTTTATTATTATATCATCACGAGCTATTGCTTCTTTCTTCTGTCCACTTGGTATTCATCCTTTGGACCATGACCAAGACATCTCATCCCTGTGAAGCCTTCCCTCTCCCCTGTCTCAGTCATCATTTCCCCCATGTGTATACAGGTCTTCTCACACCATTCTAATACACACTTCACGTTATAACGACTTATGAATATGGCTGTTTCTTTCCTTGGGAGACCTCCTTTGAAGGTAAGACTGGATCCTGCACTTTATATATGCTCAACCCAGAGCTCATCATCTAATGCTGACCAATTAATGCTTGTGGTGTTAGTCAGGGTTCTCCAGGGAAACAGAACCAACAGGAGATTATAGTAGGAGATAGTTAATCTATTGAAAAATGTTGATCAATTGTTAGATAGACAATAGATATAGATGGTAGATAGATCACTCACCGGTTCTGTCTCTCTAGAGAACTCTAGAGAAATAGAGATACGGACATAGAAATATACACACTTATTCATTCTGCTTCTCTAGAGAACTCTCACTAATACAACAGGTATATTTGTTTTGTTCAGTGACGAATCCCAAGTGGCACCCCATGCATAGTCAGTGAATGTGATAAGTGAATATATGAATTAAGAACATTTAACTTATCCTTGTTGCAGTCTCAGACAGCTTATTAGAAGCCTCTGAGCTTCTGTCTCCTGAGCTGTAAATGACTTTAATGCTTCCTGTTGAGGACTAAAGCAGATGATACCTGTAAGCTTGGTGCCTAGCACTCAGAGAAATCATTAGTTTTGTGGTTGGCATTTCTGTCACTGTTAATCTACCAGTGGTCGGTCTTAATTTCACAGCCCAGGCATCATGATGGTTCCTTCTTTTTCAGCTCCTCTCCTTTAGTCACTTATCAAAAAGAAACAATACTTAATGATGTAACTATAATTCACCTAATGACTGGTTTATAGCCCCTGTACTATTTTACTTGAAAGCCTTATTTCCAAATGTAGAGTCAATAAATGAATTTCAGATGCATCACTGAAATGATGCAGAGAAGTACTGAAAGGCTTCTAGAGATATGGGAAATAGTCATTAATGCAGTATCTCATTATTACTAAATATTGGTTTAAAATGTTTATTAATACTATTCTTATTAACTGGTGAGTATGTTTTAGCTTGGTAAAGGAAAAAATTTTACAAAGGCTCACTGAAGTCCTCTTTCCTATATCCTTATTTTCCTGAAAGGATATGTTTGTTTGACCATGAATTTTTTTACCACAACTTCTAGGATCCTAATCTCTGCATTTGAACAGCAATTACTATATTAACTTTTTGAAGAGGGGATATCAGCAAAATTCAGAGACTGATATAGGAAACCTGAATGCCAAGTCACTAATTTTTTTTTAAAGGTTTATCTGTCTATAGGGGGGTGAGAGACTGAAAGAGAGAGAGAGAGGAAGAGCAGAGGGAGAGAATCCCTAAGCAGACTTCCCATGAGCACGGAGCCCAGCCTGGGGCTGGTCTCCACAACCCATCAGATTATGACCTGAGCCAAAAGAAAGATTCAGATGATCAAATGACTGAGTCACCCAAGGATCCCCCCAATTCACTAATTTTTAGATAAGAAATAGTGAGCCTCATGTTAATATCAGTCTAACTCAAACATTGTCTCCAAAGAAAAAGCAATGTTGATTTGCTTTATATCTTGGGTCTGTTTGCTCTAATAATTACAGTAGGGAGTTAGACTTAGCAACTCACCCATGTGCACACACACACTCCTCTTTTCAACTACTATTCCTCCCCCCTCCAACACATATATCCTTGGTATTTTGAGTGACTTATCTCTCTAACAGTTATTCAGTTTTACTTGCTGTCACATGCACTTTTCAGTGAGTTCTCACTCCTATCTAGTCAATAGTGTTCTGAATTATGCCTTCCAGTCCTTTCAGCAGAAGAGCTCTCAGTGAAAAAATGCTGGAGTTTTTAGATACCAGAATGTCTTTGGGCAACTTTCACAAATGAGTGACAGTTTGACTGGAAATAGCAGTCGGGATTATAGCCTGATCCCTTGAGAATACTCAAAATGTCAACCCCGTGACTTTTGCAATTGACTGGAGTAGAGAACTTACCTCTTCCCCTTCCACCTGCTTGGAAATTTATTCCCCAAGAAGTTCAAATGTTTTGATAGTTTTCACTTACTAACTTCAACTACAAAAAAGTAAGCTTCTCAAAACTTTCCAGACTTGTTTCTTTAAATTCTGAGAAGCTTTACTTGTGTCTACCATTGATTATCATAAACTCAACATGATTTCAATCAACTTGCCAACAAGGTGTATTCTAAAGTCAATCTGGAAAAGTGAATGTAAAGAAAAACTCAAAGATGGAAATTAATCAAGATAAGAATTTCCCTTCTAGTGAGCAACATACCCTAAAAGGTACATGAAGTAGAGGGTAGTGTTTCAGGAATAGACAAATAGGTCAATGAACTGGGACAGACAGTCCACAGACAGACCCATGTGTATGGAGGAATTAAGTAAATGTACATCATGGAGGAAGAAAACAATATTCAACAAATGAGTTTGGGGGGGAAGATGGAAAGACTCATCCACACCCCAGTTATTCCATTATTGGGAGGACTCAGAAGACCTCCCTGGATCATGCAGCAAGGAAGGGAGCCCCATGGTTGGAGAAGAGGAAAGAAGCAGAAGGACTGCCCCATGGTTGCCAGGACAGCAAGACAATCTGTTGTCAAAGAGCTTGGATGCTCAGATGAGTGGAGGGCAAAAGGAGATGCCCACTTTGGAGTCCATGGTGAAAGATATCTTTGGGTGAAGTTGAACAGGGCCTTAAGAGAACCACTTATGAGGCTAGTGGCTACACCAGCAATTGTAACCAGAAAAAGTCTGATATTTAGCAATTACTTCCTCAATCTTCTTTTCCTTCCCTTAACCAAGCAGGGGGCACGGGTCATAAGGGAAAGTGGGGGAGGTGGCTTATCTCAGGGCTAGACTGTTACTCTCCAATCTCTCTGAACCATTAGAGGTACAAGGAGAGAATTTAGAAATAAATCTTAGATTAAAATCAAGTTTGAGGTAGACTGGATGTTCTATAATCAAAACTGACTACGAAGTTATTGGATTTGCCTGGGATACCCTTGAAGGACAAGAACGGGTGATTTGACAGCTCATGGTTGGATTAGAGACAGTTTCATCTTTACACACCACTGAAGCATACCCCCTCCACAATGAAGTAATTAAGTACTCTTTTGAATTAAAAGAACAGAGTTAAAAACTTATATCTTGGTGACATTGTCTGCTTATTAAATTTACCTGGAGTTGAGTAACTATTTTTAATCATTTTTTTTATTTTTGGAGCATTCTTTGCTTAAGTTTTTGATTATTAATTCTGTCTCATTTGCTTTGTCTTCTCTTTTTTATAATTATCTCTGTGACAGGTTGGAGTTCCCTGTTATGTTACCGTCTTTGTTTTCCATTCTTTTTCTGTTAATTTTTTATATCATGTCTTTTTCTTGCCTCTGACTTTTATATGGCTAATAAGATTTTCTGCCACATTAGTTCGGTCTTTGACTGCTTCAATAATGATCTGATTTGGGTTATTGCACTTTTCATCATAGATTGATTCTTCATAGTAATGCAACAGCTCTGGTAGCTTCCCGAACATTTAAAGCACTTCTTGAATTATAACCAAGAGGTCTATTTTACAGGTTAGGATTACTTGGATTTGAATGCCAACTCTGCTACTTGAAGAGCACGTGACCTTATAATCGCAGGGAAAAGATAAACCAGATAATTGTGAATTCAGTGGAATACGTCCCATAATAGCAGGAAGAAACTGGCAGATTGCATTTAAAGGGCCAAAGAGAGAAAGGGGGATGCGAGGAGCCATGTTACAAGTTCACTGTTATGGAAGTGGGGTGGCTGGGTTTGTGTGCTAAGATATGAGGTCAAAAAGGGGTTTGATCATGGGGTGTCTGGGTGGCTGTGTTGGGTAAGCATCTGGCTCTTTATTAGGGCTCAGGTCATGATCTCATGATCATGAGATTGAGCCCCAAGTTGGGCTTGGAGCCTGCTTGAGTCTCTGTCTCCCTCCCCCTCTAAAACAATGGGTGGGGGGGTTAGATTGTGACAGTTGTATACTTGAATCAGGTATCCAGAATTCCATCCTATAGATACGTACTTTCTAAGCACACACTCCCAGAACTGTAACACAGTACGTGGGGACACAAAAAACCTCCGGAGAGCCTTGCCACCTGTCCCTGGCTGGTCCATATTAACTCCTGTAAGGGAAACACTACCTAATCTAATCTATTTTATGTTGTTATTTTATTTTTGGAAAGGAAGAAATGAAACTGCCTTTTATTTAAGTGTATTTAAATAACCTCTACACCCAAAGTGGGGCTCAAACTCGTGACCCCAACATCAAGAACCACATGTGCTTCCAACTGAGCCAGCCAGATGCCCTCTAACTGTTTTTATTTGTAGAAAACACAGCTGTTTATGTAGATCAACCTAAAGAACACTAAATAACAACTACTAGAACTACTCAGCAAAGTCACAGGAACACAGGGGGATATACAGAAAAATAGGTACTTCTATCTATACCAGCAGCAAACAATTGGACAAGAAAAGAGGTTAAAATTCTATTGACAGTAGTATCGAAAGACCTAACCACTTTTTAAAATATGTATTCTTTTTTGTTGAAGTTAGAGTTAACACACATGTTATATGAGTTTCGGGTGTACAATATAGTGATTCACCAAGTCTATATGTCACTCAGTGCTCATCAAGATAAATGTCCCCTTGATCCCTTTTGTCTATTTCACTCATACTGAGCATTTACCCAAAGAAAATGAAAACATTAATTCAAAAAAATATGTGCACCCCTATATTTATTATAGCATTCCTACTACAATAGCCAGGAGATAGAAACAGCCAAGTGTCTATCTATAGATGAATGGATAAAGAAGATGTGGTGTAGTGTGAATGGGTGCGTGCACACACACACACACACACACACACACCATGGAATATTACTCAGTCATTAAAAATAACGAAATCTTGCCATTTACAGCCACATAGATGGAGCTAGGGGGTATGATGCAAAGTTAAATAAGTCAATCAGAGAAAGACAAATACCATATGATCTCACTCAAATGTGGAATTTAAGAAACAAAGCAAACAAAGAAAAAAAGACAAACCAAAAAAAAAAAAAAAAACCAGACTCTGAAATACAGAGAACAAATTGGTGGTGGCCAGAGGGGAGGTGGGTGGAAGGACCATATGATTTTAATTAAAACAAACATACACTATGGCAGGGAAAGCAAAATCAAAATAAAATTCTAAGGTATGCCTGCAATCTATGCACGTAGGTGTTACCTTTGGGAGCCCCTGGGACCACATCGACTCTTGGGACACATGCCTTTTGGGACAGCAGCTAGAAAAAGCCATCTATCTGCTCCCCAACAGTCTCTAAGTGTGAATTGCCCTGGTTGGAAGAAAGGCTTCTTCTCAGTCCCTTCCCATAGAAGCCTTGAGGGGCCACACACTGCTCTCAAGCAAGGGAAAGGGCTCCGAGGAGGTGGTTTAACTGGGAAAACATCCCAGCCCTTCAGAAGCCACTGTTCCAAAGACAGTGCTCCCCACTAACACTGATGTGTTTTCAATGTATGCAGTCCAGAGTGTGGTGGTGGGCACCGTCCCCCACCTCCAGTGATTAACGGCCTGGCCCCAGCTAGGGTCCAAGAAGAAAGAGCCAGAGGAAGCAGATGCAATGGGTTTTACATTATCATGACGGCAACAAACTCATTCTGTGGTGTCAGTGCTGACTGCAGGGTTCTGATTATGAAATATGATGCGTGTTGAATTTAATGACTTTCTGTGCCCTTCTGGTGAGTTCACTGCTTTCCAATGTCATTTTCTGTTCTCATCTGAGTGGTAATAAAAGGAATATCATTGACTGTGGTAGCTTGTAACCACTGTGTGTTTTACAATAAATTGCATTTCAGGACCTTTATCCCCAGAAGAGAAGTGCATGGCCAGACGGATTATTCTGAAGCAGGCTCTGGGATCCTGGTCCCCAGGATGATGGGGAACGAGACTGGGCTGCCCTTTTTTAGGGAATTATTCCCTAAGAACACTCATTTTTCAAGCAGTTATATACCAAAGGTCAGCTTGGACCAGAGGGAAAAATGACAAAACACAGGCTCCAAAGCAAAAATGACTGTCGCCCAACCAAAATCGATGCAGAATGGACAGGTCTAATCTCTTAATAAGTTCAGAAAAGGGAACTGGGGAGAAGGACAGCTCAGAACTGGGAAGATAGCCCTGCAAGCTCTATTCTTTCTCTGTATGTACAAGCTGACCTTTTGTCGTTATCCCAGGGGAAGGTCATCTCCACGTAGGAATAGGAAGAAGAAAAGTAACACTTAATGAGAGACACCTGTGTCCCAGACCCATGCCTGGGACTCGAAGGCACAATGCCACCTACTCTCATGGTGCTCTTGTCAATCGGGTCAATCTTGTCAATCAGGGGTTTTACCCCCAATTTGTAAATAAAGAAATTTGGGCTTGACAGAATTCCCAGGGTCACAGAGGCAGGGGCCAGCTTCAGCTCAACAGATTCCCAGAAGTGGGTCCCCCTGGACGGGAAGCACCAGCCTCATGGGGGGGGGGGGGTGTTGCTAGAGACACAGAACCTCAGATTCCCACCCAGTCAGGCATTCGGCGGTGTGAGAAGCATGCCACAGGCACCAAGTTATGGAACTGGGCAGGGGGCCTGAAAGTTCCCTGACCCTTGGACCAAGGGGGACAAATGTCTCTCTTCGCTGTGAGAGGGTCTCCCGGGCAATGTTGCATTAACCCTCAAGATCCTCATTCCGTCGCTTGGCCAGCTGGATGTGGTGTTATTGGAGACAGTGCTCCTCACCCTTCGGGGAGTCTGGCAATTGCCCAGGGAGCTGAGTTAAATACAGGCTCCTTAGATCGACATTGTGTGAGCCACTGTTCTCCAGACAGACAGAACTAACAAGATATGCCTACGTATAGAAAGAGATGCATTTCTCAAGAATATGCTCATGCAATTATGGTAATTTGGAAGCTGGTAAGTCCAAAATCTGTGGGGCCAGCCACCAGGCTGAAAACCAGAGAAGAGCAGATGTTATGGCTCAAGTTCAAAGACAGTCCGCTGGCAAGAATCCCCTCTTGCTTGGGGGTGAGGTCAGTCTTCGTCCTGGTAAAGGCTTCCCTTGATTGGATGATGCTGACCCACATCAGGGAGGTCAAGCTGCTCTACCTGAAGTCCCCTGGTTTAATTTCATCCAAAAGAAAGGACCTTCAGAAACATCCAGAAGAACATTCAACCCCATGTTTGGGCAGTATGACCCTGTGCTTTATTCTCTCCAAAATCCTCCACTGTAGGGAAGAGCCACTAACAAGGCCATTACACAAGCAGAAACTGAGGTTGGGGGCAGCTTCCTTAAGGCTTCTCTGTGGGACAGTGGACTTGGGTGTTCTACCTGCTCCAAGAAAATGAAGTAATAAATCTTAAGTTCCACAGTCCCAGACTTACTAACCTCAAAACCCCAAACAGGAAGTGCTGTCATCCCAGGGCTCTGTGTTATCTCTGCCCAGAAAAATCATCAGCCCCATCAGTGTTCTAACCCTACCCCAGGCTCTAGTTGTGTTCACTTGGGGGGAGATCTCATTGTGGTTCTAGTTCGCTCATTTTTTTTTAAAAGATTTTATTTATTTGACAGAGAGAAACACAGCCAGAGAGGGGATACAAGCAAGGGGAGTGAGAGAGGGAGAAGCAGGCTTCCCGCCGAGCAGGGAGCCCGATGTGGGGCTCGATCCCGGGTCTCCGGGATCATGACCTGAGCGAAGGCAGTCGCTTAACCAACTGAGCCACCCCGGTGCCACCTAGTTCACTCATTTTAAAGTGAGAACCCTCGGACTCAAAAGTTAAGGATTTGAGGTCATTTTTGTTTTGTTTTTCCTCAATTTGCTCCGGACAGCCCATGCTTTGGAGATGTTCACAGATCAAGATAATTGCCAGCAATTTTTTGATATTTACCAAAATATCTGTGTTTGTATGATAAAGATAAAAGATTCAGATGACAGAACAAATGCCCATACCAGCAACTTGGGTCCACTTTACCCCAGGCCCAAGTGTCCCATCTTCCCCACACTTAAGTCATAACAGATTCCAGTAGATTCTACTTTTAATATGAGCCCTAAATGCATGCTTCCCCCTGGATCCCTGTAGCCCAGTGCTCGGTCCCCTCCTCATTGTACACATTTTTACCTGTGGCTAAAATACAGTCTCACCTCGTGTTAATTCCACATCTAAACCACTGCCAGAAATTTTTTGTTGAAGCATAAATCCGACCCTATCTCTCCCCTACTTAAACTCATTCATCCCTTCAAAAGGAAATCAGAATTCCCTAGCTAGAATTCCAGGTCATCCTTGGACTAGCATCTCCAACCTCATTGCTCTGGTTAACTCCTGGTTATCCCTTTAAACCTGGTATTCATCCCCCTGGGAGGACTTTGTATTCCCCCAAAGACTTAGTTAGTAAGCTTGTACTACATTCCCATAGCACCCTATAGATTCCATCGGCATCCATGCCTCCCCCTCTCCTCCAGGTGGTGAGTTTTCTGGGAGAGGTCTTTCATCCTCGTGTTAGTAGAGTCAAGTACAAAGTCAACACTGCATTGGCTACGCCAGCTATCCCATCATGAAAAGATGGAACAATGTCCTGATATGGAAATTGCCAAGGGATTCAAACAAGAACATGATGGACTAAAAGATCAGAAATGCATGCATTCAACAAGTACTCAGGAGTCACTTCCCCTGCACACTCAGCCATGTCAACCCTCATGCTAGGAAACGGAGGTAAAATGAAAACACCACCACTTCTGACAAATTCTTGCCCAAACTCCAACATGAATCACACCAAGCCTCATAAATAGCTAACAGTTTGCAAGACATTGAGGTAACAGAAGAATATCTTTAACAACACCACTGAGATGCAATTAGAAAAGTCTAGAATGTAGGGTAAGTGATTTGGTTTATCCATAAAATAAATTGCAGAGAGAGGGAAAGAGGGAACCTATAGATGAAAAAAGGCTTCGAAGACCTATCAGTTGAACACAATCCATGGGCCTTCAGTGGCTCTCACTCGACAAGCCAACTGAATAAAAGATATTTATGAGAAAATTGGAGGAATTTATTCATTGAAAGGATATGTGACAACCTTAAAAAACAATTGTTAATTTCATAAGAGGCAACCCTGGAATTATGGTTATGCATTTTTAAAAATACACATGCATACTGATATATTTGTAGTTAACTGGGGCAGGGCAGTGTAGAAGAAAAATGACTGAACACAAAGTAATCATCCCTGAAGCTGGGGGATGTGTGTTTAAGGTTCCGTGCTATTCCTTCTACTCTCTTGTGTGTGCTTGAGTTTTTGCAGATCACGTTAAAAATGGTAAACACAGAACATGTCCCTGTTAGCATGTTATTTACAATTATAATAACAGACGCAAATAACTACAAATGAGTGACTTACAGTTGGGATAAGGCCAGAGATACTTATGACCTGTGATGTATTAGTATTAAATTCCATTTAAGAGCTATAGGAAATGCTTTCTCAACATTTTCTTTTGCTAAGATCAGCAGTAAACGGGGGTCAGAGCTAAAGCTCTTCCCATCCATTGTCAAAATCCATGTAGGCATGTTCATAAAGATATAGTTTCTTTCCAAGGTTTGGGGTAAAATCTAGGGTCAGCAAGTGCCAAGAGTCCCCATGTAATACAAGTCCCAGTGCCTATGCCTGGAAGGGATTCAGCTACTTACAAAAGCTGATCACAGTTCTTTTTTTTTTTAATTTTTAATTTAATTTAATTTAATTTAATTGTTTTATTGTTACTTAAAATTTTTTTCCCAGTGTTCCACGATTCATTCCTCATTCCCCACACCCAGTGCTCCACGCAATAGGTGCCCCCAGTACCCACCACCAGGCTCTCCCATCCCCCAACCCCCTCCCTCCATGTCCCTCAGTTTGTTTCTGTGTCCAAAGTCTCTGTTGATCACAGTTCTTACTGAGCCTACCTAACTACCGAGGATTGTCTGACTGTATACATTAGAGTGAATTCATAACAGTATTCCCCATCCCTTCTATTTCTTTGATGCCCACAGTGGGTGATAAGAAGGAGGGTTACAACTGATTTGCTGGATCTGTTTTAACCTCCCTCAGCCCCCAATTTATCTCTGCCACTGCCCCTTGTCATCCTTGCACCTAGATGGCAATTGTGATCATCTCAAGCTGTTGTCATGCCAACGAGTTGTGATTTCATAGGCATTTTCCTTTCCTCATTCACTCTACTGGAGAATAAATTTTAATAAGGACAAGGAGAGATGAGGGACCTTTGAAGAGAGGATCTGCCTCTATGTTGCCACAGACTGATGGCACAAACATTTTTATCAGGAATGATAGAATGGCAAAGTCAAGATGGGTGTGTACAAAGCCACTACAATCTGCAATAAAAAAGACATAGGAGATAGATGCTAAATATCCTTAAATTACATAATTTAGAGATTAAATATGGTCTATTCTTGCTTCTTTCCAATAAACTATATCTGATCCCATTTTTACCAAAGAAATAGAAGTTTGAAAAAAATGACAGACCTTATTAAAAAATAAAGTACAGTTTTTGCAAAATTAGGCTAGCCTTATGTCTTTACTTCCCGCATAAAATAGCAATTTATTACATCTTTGACTTCATTACTCACTGTGAGGTATGTGTTTATGAATATCATCACAAACATAAAATCTAAAGTACTATTGCCTTCCTTGGATGGGGAGCTGTATCATCACATTCTGGTGTATGTCTAGCACACAGAGCTGCTCGTGGTCCTGTAAACATAAATGTCAGCAGAAGAAAGTTTGAGAAGCAAAAAGCAGCACCTCCAAAATATTCTCCTGCAAAAGGAGAGCTGCCCTGACTCGTTGCCCCTCTACAGACCAACATCCGGGGCAGTGAGTAGAGTGCACTTAAAACTGTGACACTGGGGCGCCTGGGTGGTTCAGTGGTTAAGCAGCTTCCTTCAGATCAGGTCATGATCCCAGAGTCCCAGGTTCCTGCTTGGCGGGAAGCCTGCTTCTCCCTCTCTCACTCCCCCTGCTTGTGTTCCCTCTCTGGCTGTGTTTCTCTCTGTCAAATAAATAAATAAATAAAATCTTAAAAAAAAAACAAAAAAAACAAAAACCGTGACACTGAGGGGCACCTGAGCAGCTCAGGTCATGCTTTCAGGGTCTTGGGATCAAGCCCTGCATCAGGCTCTGTGCTC
>PITA01027664.1:0-20595 GCA_004023965.1 Spilogale gracilis | reverse complement strand
TTCAGGCAGGCAGCTTAGCAGCCCCCTGGGTGCTTCCTTGAGCCCATGGCGCCAAGCACATTTCTTCTTGGGAACAACACTGAGGGAGGAATGATGACAGTCCAACGCTGGATGGAGTAGCCCAGAAACACGCATTTTCCACCACTCAGGGCCAGACTTCTCCCTGGTGGTGGCTGTAATTTCATCGGGCCTCTGGCCCTGAGGGACAGTGTTGTGGCTGCGGAGCTTTCTGGAACGGCATCCAGTGGATCTGTGGGGTCAGTGGTGGCTCTGCAGGTTCCCCAGGCTCCCAGGGCTCATGTCTCCACTCCTGGACCAGCTGTGGTGATGCATGCCCGGGGCCCTGTGGCCCAAGGGAAGAGTCCTTGTCTTCAGGAGAGCTGATACAACCTCATGGGTATCCCCACTCATGGAGGTTCTGGAATGTTCTGAAGTCTGGACCTAAGATTATAAAGTCACCACCTGGGAGTTATCTAGCCCTCCTCCCTCATTCCCCAGGTGGGGAACCTGAGGCCCACAGTCTATGCACTGGAAAGACCCGGGCCTTCGCGGCAGGACCAGGACCATTGTGGGGTTGCAGGGGGCAGAGAGGCTGTCGCCAGCACCTGCCCTGTCTCCTTACTTCAGCATCAGGGCAGCTGGGTTTTACTACAAAGTGGGGAGGGCAGCAAGATTCATTTTCTGTGTGCCTAGCCTTCTTTCCAGTTCCTGCTCCCTGTCACCTAGTGCTCTCTGCTCTGCTCTCTGGTGCCCTAGGCCTTTCCAAAGACCTTCCCTTAGAGTAGCTGTAATGTAGGATCTTGAGACCCAACAAAGGCAGGCCTGGGCGAGACCTGAGTGATCTGGGTCCAGTCTATATCCCTCCTTGGGCCTCAGTATCTCCATCTGTATTATGGGACAAAGTGGACATTTGGAGGATTCTGAGCACCCATTCCAGTTCTGACAGCTCAGGACTGCCCCCAGTAGGAGGAGGAGCTGGGACCTGGGTCGGGTGGGCCAGGGCCCACTACTGCTCCACTTCCTTGGGGCAGGAGTGGGGTGGTGGTGGTGACGGGAACAAACAGCAGAGAAGAGGCCAAGCTCTCTGGCCCCCAACACGTGCTATGTAGGAGGATCACCTGTTACTCAGTCCTCTCCTGTGCCAGAAGCCTTTTGACCTCTGCTGCCTTCTGGGGAGGGACTGAAAGTGTGGAGCTCTATCTGCCTCCTGGAGGATGGGGCGGGGAGATGGGGACTTAGGGGGCAAGGTGGGCAGTGAGTCTGCAGAACCAGCAGTTGAGCTCCGCAGAGCAGGAGGAAAGGAAAAGTTTGTAGCAAATATTTCCTGCACCTGCGTGGTCCAACACCCAGGAGCTGTGCAGTGAGGGAGCCAGTGGGGCAGTGTCTTGGAGGAAAGAGACCTGACCCTCGGGTTGGCCAGACATGGGTTTGGATGCTGCACCACCAGCTTCTGGCCGGGGGAACCTTGAGCAGATTAATTAATGTCTGTGAACTGGGGTGTTTTCCTTGGAAACACCAAAATGCCACTTTATAGAGTTGTGAGGAGCTCATGAGAGGCATCACCAGAAAGATCTTAGAATATGACTGACATTTAGGACTCCCCAGTTTAAAACTTCTGATTATTTTTATTAAAGAGAGGAGGACTGACTCACTGTCTAAGCATGCAATTCAGCCTACGTGTACGGAACATCTAGGCATTTTCATGCACTGCAGAAGCCTGGTATCTGCTCTCAGATTGCTTGTAGTCTGATGGGGGAGACACACAGCCCTGAAACACTACCTGGAAGTCCTGGTAACAGCCATAACTGGGGTACAAAGGAGTGTGGGAGAGGTCCTATCAGCCCTCGGGTACAGGTCAAGGAAGGCTTCCTGGAGGAGGTGGGCTGCACACCAAGCTCTTGGTACACGTTCAACTTGGCAGAGAAAACATCGCAAGGACATGAATGGCTTGCTTGGGGGACACTTGGAATCCGGCGTCTGCTCCTCTGTCACCTGTCCGAAGGTCATCTCTATCTGCCCTCGGATAGGAGCATCCTCCTCACCTTGACACTTTGCCCTGATATTGCTTCATTTTTCTGCCCTGTCACCTTTTGCCTTAATGTATATTTCCTTGATTTTGTGTTTCTTGTCTGTCTGTCTCCACTAGAACATCAGCTGTATGAGTGCAGCCTTGTACCCACAAGGTTGTGTGGGTTGTGTCCCCCACCCCCAAATTCCTTTGTTGAACCCTGAACCCCTAGAAGGTGATCATATTTGGAGATAGGATCTTTCCAGAGGTAATCAAGTTAAAATGAGTCATTGTGGACCCTGATCCGATATGACTGGGGTCCTTGGATAAGGGGGCAATTTGGAGATAGGGGAGACCCAGAGCAAAGGCCATGTGAAAACTGGGGTCTACTGCCACAAACCAAGGAATCCCCAGCAGCTGGAGAAGGGCCTGTATGAGACCTTTTCCCTGCAGTGCTCAGAAGGAACCAACCCTGCCCACATCTAGATCTTGGACTTCGTGCCTCCAAAACAGGAGACATGGCATTTCCTGGTCTCCGGTCCTTTGCTACACAGCCCTAGCCCAGGGAAAGGCTCTTGTGTTATTGCAAAGCCCCGTCTCTAGGGGGCACCAGCCACAGTTCTTGAATGGACTGCCCTTGCTTGCAACATGCGATGATGACTGGATCTACATCCTGCGTTGGCAGCCACTGTAGAATGGGGGGACCTGCAGAGGCTGGGCCAACGTGTGATGCAAACAGGGAGTCTGGTGTCTTCAATCCCTCTCGAGTCTCTCCTGCCCGCTTTCTGTTCTTTTCCTGGAGTGGCGATCTTTCCTTGGATCCAACCCATCTTTCTCCTGCCCAATGTGCAAAGCTCAGGGGACTCAAAAGCATCTCAGATCTCCCTGTGGGGGAGGAAGGGAGGGCTGTCTTCACACTGTTATTGTCTCCCACAGAGTCCTGAGACAGGTGTCTCTAGAACTGCAAAATAGTTGTCTCAGAGAGCACACAGTCTGATGGAGGAGATGAGCCCTATTTTGGAAAACACATGGTCAGATGGAGGAGATAAAATCTGTGCCCCTGAGGAGCCTCCGGTCTGATGAGGGCTACACAGCCCTGCCCTGAGAGAGACTAGCAAGTATGGTTGGGAGCTCCCAGCCTGATGGGGGAGACAGAACACACATACATTTACACTAGTAAATATCCCGTAAGCTGCTGCTGCTGGGAGGAGGCCTGGGAAGGCTTCCTGAAGGAGGTGGGCTTGCACAGAGTCTGGAGAAGGAGGGCTACTAATAAGGTGGCCAGGAGGAGGAGTGGGCAGAGCAGGCAAGGCCCAAGTGGTCACCTCTTTTCCAGTGTCTGGGGAGCTAGCCCAGTGCCTGGACTCACGGGTGAGTACGTGACCGGCACAGCCTTTCAGTGGGCTTCCTCGCCATCACGAATCACCCATTTTTAGCAGGGAAGAAAGGCTGTTGACAGGGGACAGGAATAGCTTCTGAAGCCTCCCTTCATCCCTGCCGCTGCGCTCCTCTTTCCCCAAATGTCTCTGCCTGCCTAGGCCTGGAAGGCAGCGCACGTCCACAGCGCCCTCTGCCGGAAGGCGTCAGAACAGCACCTCAGGCTCTGAGTGCCAAGGCCCTGGTGCAAACAGCCCGGGGTTCTGGCCCTATGGAAGCCCCAGATTCAGAAGCCAGGAGCCTAGGATAAGCTGGAACTGGGTCAGTGCCTGGGAGGGTCCATACCTGCATTCTGCAAGATCTTGGAGCATAAGATGAGTGTAGGGGGTGATTGGTTCTACTTGGAGTGGCTGAAGAAGCCATCATAGACAGTTCCCCTGGCTCATCCCAGATCTTACTGGAGACAAAGGAGCTCTGAGTATCCAGGGCCTCACCTCCCCCTGGGCTAGGAGAGGACCTTCTCCCAACAGATGACCTTTGTCTCATTATATCAAAGAGAATGTGTCCCTTTCTTTCTCCAACCCTGAATGTGAGATGGATAGATTTCACGTGGGTGTCTGGATGCTTCCAGAAGGGATTCATCATTGGGAGACTCTCTAAGTGATGCTCAGATGAGAGGAAGGGTAACTGCTGCTGGATGGCAGAATGAGAGAGTTTGGTGGAGCTAAGCTAGGACTCAACATACTGTTTTCTCCCCATTTTGGATGAGGGTAAAGATTAATAAAGCCTAAGGGAGCTCAGATTTCCCAGGAGGCCAGCAGTGCCTTGGAAGGAACTGGCAAGCAAAGGACAGAGGACCCAGGAGACCCAGGACCTGAACCACTGGGCTCCCTTCATTCTCTCCTTCCGCAGAGATCCTGGAGAGAGTCCAAGGGTCCTGGGTCTTCTTTCCTAAGTATGTTTTTCATAGCACAAGGGGCTAGGAGATCCTTATTGCCACCGCAGAACACAGACGCATACACACACACACACACACACACACACACACACACAGTGGCTTTTATAGAATGCACAACTGGAGAAGAAAACAAAGCAGCAGGTTTTCTTATAAAAATGGAGGTCGTGCCTGCTTATCGGTCAATGAGGTGCTAAAGGAACTTTAGGCCCCCCAGCAGCCTAGCTGTGGTGGGAGAGCAGAGAAAGGGCTTGTCCAGCTCAGTGAAGGCCATTACCCAGCTGAGAGTCATCCTCAGGATCCTCGAGGGCCACTCCTGTGTGCAGTATTTCTGTGGGCCTTGTCAATCACAGCCTGTTGGCTCCTCAGATGGTTCCTGTTAGGGGTTGTTAGCACATCACGGCAATATTTTGGGTCTATTGGCAATTCCTGTTTTAGTCGCCTGTTCTCCCCAAAAGCTGCAAAAGGAGGACTGGTGTAAGGAAACAATGTAAGCTGCTAAAGGATGTCCAAATGACTTAGGTTTGCTTTGCAGGGCAGTTTGTGTGGGTTCCAAGACGAATGGCAGCGGGTGATGATTTTCAGATAAGTCTATTTTGTGACCACTAATTGCTTTGGAGGGAAATCTGCAATGTGGGAGACCGCGGTGCAGAGAGGTGGTGGCAGGTGCTATCTGTGTCCAGCGATGCCCCCCAGCTGGTTCAGTTCCCGAAGCACCTGGGCTGGACACCTGCCCCCACAGCTGGTTCAGTTCCCAGAGCACCTGGGCTGGGCACCTGCCCCCCTCCCCCAGCTGGTTCAGTTCCTGGAGCACCTGGGCTGGACACCTGCCCTCCCCCCCCCACAGCTGGTTCAGTTCCGGGAGCACCTGGGCTGGACACCTGCCCCCACAGCTGGTCCAGTTCCTGGAGCACCTGGGCTGGACACCTGGCCCCCACAGCTGGTTCAGTTCCCAGAGCACCTGGGCTGGACACCTGCCCCCACAGCTGGTTCAGTTCTAGAGCACCTGAGCTGGACACCTGCCAATACCTGTACTTCTTTGACTGGTGGCTTTCTCTTGCTGCAGAAGTGAGCCCAGCAGGGCCCTCGTGGTGGGCCAGAAGTGCCAAGGATGAATGCCATTTTTTGGGAATGACCCTCAGTCAGTGATGGAGTGGGGCTGGAGGACACTGGAGATGTGTTTCTACTCTGGTTTCCAATGTGATGGAAGTCGACAGTCACAGCAGTAACTTTCCCATTACACGAGTCCTTTGTGTTGCCCTTTTAGTTCCTCACTTGCCTCGGGGTCTTTCCAGGGATCACACAAATACACTCTTCGCACTGGATCTTTATCTCAAGCTCTGCTTCTGGGGGAACCACCGTGACCAACTTGTTCCAATTTTGTCGGGATTGTTCCAGTTTTAAAAGTCAAAGTCCCATATCCCGAGACTGCCCCGTACCTCAGTCCCAGGCAGACAAGGACGATGGGTCATCCAAGGGGGGTCCCCAAACAAGACACATGTGAGCACACTGAGCAAGGCAAAGAGACCACTGAACCACTAGTTTGAAAGTCTAGTATTGGTTTTGAGAACAAAAGGGCAGACACAAGTATCATTTTGTCATATCATCCGGTTCGTTAGTTTTTTATGAGCTAAACCCCTCTAAGAGAACAGTAACCACCAATGACAAGCCATTCCTTTGAAACCAGACAAGGTCATACAGCCTCAGGGCGTGGCTTCCTAACTGTTGGTGGGTAGAAGACGGCTGACATCCAGAACTCTTGCAGTGTCCGTGTGACTGCCTACTGGAAAAAGGCGGCGGGTAGTCTAAGAACAACAAGTGTCACAGGCACCGTGGGGCCATTACAGGTGAGCAGGCGAGGGAACAGGGCAGCACGTTGTAGGCACTTAAGGCTCCGAGGGGGCAAGCACCAGCCATGCCACTTGAGCCAAAGCCACCTGGGCAAATAATGAAACTACACCGCGTGTGTGGCCACAATCAACCACATGGAGGCCAGGCGCTTTGCCTTGGGAAGCAGCTGTAAGCTCAAGGCAGCTGGGCCGCGAGCCAAGGAGGTTTGCAGCATGGACAGGAGGAATCCCACTTTGTCAGGTGATCTGGGAGGCAGTTCAGAGGTCAACGTCCACAGGCTGGGGGTCAAGGGGAACGCACGGGTCAGGGAGCTCCATTGTAGGGGGTGCTGGAGAGCCTGGCTGGGAGATGTTGCCAAGCTCCTGACCTTAGGACATATCTCTGTAGATCAGATGATCCAGCTGCGAAATGCCACACACGCCCCTGCCCTGCTTATTTTTATCTGGTGCTGGGGATCATGCTCCCACTGAGGAATGTGCCCATCTGGGGGGGATGTCTCCCTAGTCCCTGCTAGATTGGTGAAAAAAAAAATCTCCCAAATGCCACGTCAGTGAGCACACAATACATTGCTGGGGTAGCAAAGCCCTTCTCTGTCCCTTTGCAGGGAGGATGCAGAAGCATTTGCATCTGGGGACCACTTGGAGAGGCTCCAAGATGCACAGAGTGAAAAGCAGCCTTTGTAACGTGCACAAACAGGGACTCGTGTTTCGGGTTCTAGAGGGGCCAGTGAGGGGGACTTGCACACAGATCAGGGGAGACGTCTTTCTCCTGGGGGTCCCTGCCAAGGAAGAGGGAGGGTTCCCCTCCTAGCGAGCAGGTGAACCCCCGCCCCCACACACATCAGGTAGTTTTAGAACTCAGGCCTCCATTCCCCTGTCACAGCAGCAGAGGACAGTCGATGTCTTTTGTTCTGTCTGCAGGCAGGGGAAGGATGGGGAAATGGGGTGCTAGCTGGGAGCCCACACTTATTTTTAAATTCAGTGCAAATCTGCCTAAGTGTGGGGCCCAGTTTTCCCAGGATCTCGAGTTGATCTCAGCTGAGGGGACCCCGGAGGGATGACTCTGCCCTGTGTGTGGCAGGAGGTTGGACCCTTGGGATACTTTGTGGGCGTACCCCCCTGCCCCCTCCTCCGGGGGGAAGGAGGCCTACTGCAGGTGTTCCCGCCAGGGTCCCACACTGCTGCTGGGAGCTGCTCTATCACACCGTCAGTGTCCAAAAGCTCAGAGTCTGGCTTCTAGTGCAAAGGGTGCCCAGACAGCAGTCTGAGGTCACCCTGACATACGACATACGGTGGCTTCAGAGGCTGGGGATGTGGCACAGACGTGCCCGCGCTGGCGTGCCAGGGATGGGGAAATGGTTCAAGGAGCAGACACACTTCTGATGCTTCTCACCAAGCTCCGAAAGGACAGGAACCCCAGTCTGTGTTCATTCTGCTGGCTCTCAGGAGGCGCTGCATAAAGGCTCTCTGAATGTCAGCGCCTGAAGGTCCCTAAGGGCCGTCTAGACCAGTGTTTTCCCAACTGAATAACCCTGGGGAGAACAACCTTCTGAATCACCTCATGGGAGACTGACAATACACACTTACATATTCATGACTCTGAGTTGGTCTTGACCTAAATAAATCTGTTTTCCTTGGGTTTCCCCAACATATTTGCCTGCTGGACAGTTTCTCATGAATTGCTAATTCACATATCAACCAAGGAATAGTGTTGGAAATGCTGATTGAGTGTAACTTCTTCATGCTACAAAAGATGAAACAGAGCCCAGAGAAAGCAAGCAACTTGCCACAAGCCACACAGCACACTGATGGAGTTTAGGCCAGTACTGAAAGACCGGCTCTCCTCAGTGCTCTTGCCCCTGAAGGCTGGCCTCTGTTGGATGGTGCCATTGGGCTTGTGTACTCTCCTGACCCTTCAGTCACGCAGGGTATAAATGTTTCTTTGCATCACCTAGAAAGCAAGAGCTAGTTTAAATCCAGAAAAAAATCCAGATTAATACCAAATTAATCCCAATCACAGGAGCGGAGTGTCCCTCCTTGAGAATTTCTGGAACCAACTTAGCTTCAGTGCCTGTGCTAATTACCTAAGGTTCTTATCTTTTCCTTAAAGCTAGTCCCTTCCATTCTTGGCTTGGCAGTTCTGGGGCAGTTTCTAGAGACTGTCATCTCCATACGTCTGAAGGTCTTTGAAAAATCTCTCTTATCCAGATGTCCCCCAAAGCCCTTGCGTTACTTGGTATCAACAAGGATTTGTTGCTCTGCCCCTTTGGGCACTAGGCAGGGGAGCCAGGGGGTGTGGAGGTCAGCAGCTCAGATTTGCAGCAGCTGCTCTTGGAGCGGAATCTGAGGACATTCCCTGGAGAAGGGGTGCACCCATCATCTTGCTGGGTTCTCGGTTACTCCTTCCAGCTCCACAGTGGGCCACCTTGACCCTGCTCATTGACCACACTGAGCCTGGAGACCCAGACTCAGGTGGCTTGGGAGACTGGATGGCCCAGTCCAACCTCATCTTGTAAGAGGAGGGGAGGGGCCCAGAAAGCACACGCAGCTGGTTCAAGGTCATACAGACAGTGAGCTCAAGTCCATGGTCACCACGGGGGAACCATCTCAGAGGCAGAGAATCTGGGAACGTTGGAGCAGGGGCAGCCTCCCAGCTCCAGCGCACCCAGCAAGGGGAAGCCACTTGCCCAAACGAATGCCGGGAGTTCCCAGTCTCCTCTGACAGGTACTTCCACTAACGGGCCAAGGAAAGGATGCCACACCCCTCTCCTTACCCTGAAGCTGGGGCTGCTGGCTGTGCAAGTGTTACTTTTGTGCGGGGAGGTGTGTAGGGAGATGACAAGGCTGTCCTCAACCTGCGTGAGGCCATGAACAAGACAACCTAGAACGCTTATCCCTCTCAGTGCACTGATTTTAAGCCAGCAGCCCAGACTGTCATCCATGGGCCCCCGGGGTCGCGGTGGCCGTGGTGCTGGTGGCTGCCTGGCTGGGTTCCACCCCAGAAGGCGATTCTAAAGCAGAACAGTCTTCTGAACAACAGGACCTTCCATGAAGTCTCCAGCCCCTTGGGGCTGGCCTCAGCAGGACACGTGTGGAGGGAGCCCCTCCTGGGAGGTTTTGTAGCACAGCAGGTGGGCAGAGCAGGACCCCCAATCCAGGGCCAGCTGGGAGCGGGGAGACCACCACCACATCCTGTCTGGGCTGCCTCTTTTCTACGCCTGAAGTGCATCTGTTGGAGCTCTTCTCTCCCTCCGCCCCTGATGAAGACCGGGCATTTCTCAAGTCTTTGCGAGGCTGGGACGTGTGCCAGAGCCCACAGCTCCCGCCCCCCACAGGTCAGTGGGGCCCTCTAGGTCTCCCTGGAGAGGGACTGGCTTTGTGCCAGGGCCCTGGGGCCTGAAGGGACCACTTGGTGAAGAGATGTTAAGGCTTTGGAGAGGGGGCTGTGCGGGTTCAGCCTGGGGTCTTGGGCTGCTGGACTTCCAGAAGAATCTTCAGGGCAGAGACCATTGGATGTCAGCCCCCAGGGAGTCTGGGGCTGCCCCCATCACCACAGGGTACAGGTGAGCTTGAGAGGGGGAAGCCCCCAGGGGTTCTCTGCTGGACCATTCAAGCGTCCTTCATTTCTTTTAATAAATCCCCCTCCCAACTGAAGCTGCTGGTCCCAAAGGCCCTACAGCCAAGCTCTGGTTTTCTGTTGCAAAGAGGGCCCCCGGGACCCCAGAATGGAGCCGACGCAGGGCCCCCTCGTGTCCCTCAGCGCCAGCGGAGCTCACCTTGCACAATTCCTGAAACTGCAAATTATTTAAGGTGTCACCTGGTTTCTCCACCGGCTTCTGTGACCACGTCTATTCTGTTTGGACGATTTTTGCGCAGATGGAACAGATGGGAGCTTGTTTTTAATGCCTCAGCTGGCGGGATGTGCCTCTTGGCCTCGCCGCCTCCTCCCCATAGACTGAGGTCACCGAGAGGCTGCAAACTGAAATATACCACAGGCTTCCAAGCCTAGGGACAAGGACCCCGAATGACTCTTTGTAGCACGTTGGGAAGGATGGTTCTCCTGTGGGATTGTGAGTGGGATTTTGGGGAGCCAGACATCACTGTGGAGACAAGCCCGTGGGCAGAGGTGGGCCCCCGCGCCGAGATGCGAGCTGGCAGGTCTGGTTATTGGCAGTCTTTGGGTTCGCTCATCCACCCTTTTTTTATTTGAGGGGTGAGTTGCCCACAGGACCCTCTTCCAGAGAGAACTGGAGTTTAAACTGCCACTGGCTGGGCGTCCTTTGGAGCTTCTACAGATCTCGTCCAACTCCCTTACCTCCCGCACTTATTTTACAGGTGGGGAAACTGAGGCCCGGACAGGGGTAGGGGCTGACCTACACTCACACAGCTAGGTGATAGCAAAGTTGGGATTGAGCTCAGGCGTCCTGACTGCCTGTCCAGGGCTCTTTCCAGCAACCAGTATATTGGCTGCAGCTGGAAAGGCTCCCCCTGTCAGGCCCACACGGTCCCCTCCCTCTCCTCCCTTCCCACCCCCATTACACATAATTGGGGTTATAGCAAAGCATGTTGAACTCCAGGTTCTCGTCCCAGTGCCGCAGGAGCACGAACAGCTGCCGGGCAGCCGCCTTGAGGGTGCCCCGCGTGCGGCCCTCGGGTACCTCCTGCTGCTCCAGCCATGAGTTGGCTTTGGCGGCCACTAGCTCCCACTCAATGAAGTAGGAGGCGGAGCTGTGCTCTAGCCATGCCAGTGCCACCACCGTGGCCCACAACTTCCCCGTGTGCTCGGTCATAGCCCTGGGCTCCCAGCCTGGCTTGCCCTCAGCCAGAGGCTCTGGGGAGGAGCCGTCGTAGGAGGGGTGCCGTGTGGAGGGGCTGGTGCACCCCTGGGGACTTGGAGTCTTAGACTCTGGCTGGCGGGTGGTGAGGGACACTCGGTGGCAGGTGAAGGGTGAAGTCCACTTGAGCTTCTCCATGGGGATGTGGATGGCCTCGCAGAAGGCTTGGTTGAGCAGGAAGGCTCCGGAGGCCAGCTGCAGAGACACCTGTGTGTGGGGGAGCCCCTCAGTGGGCCTCAAACTTTTTAGCCTGTGGAGTCCCAGGCCATGCAAAAACCTGGGTCCACACAGGCTGCCCATTCATCCTCCCCACCCCTCCAAGCCTGCCCCTCCTGCCTGGGAGATCCGCGGGATACCCCAGCCAACTGATCATCTCCGAGCTTACCCCATGGGCACTTCAGGCTGATCAGCCCCAACCCAACATCTTCACCCCACACCTGCCTCTTTTCCTGTGCCGTTGGGCCCTGCTCGGCCACTGGGGCCATCCATTGCCATCCGGCCACTCTGGGCAGCACACCTCCCTGTCCCGCCCTCTGCACTGATCAGTTTCCAAGTCCCTACAGGTGTACTTTCGACTCAGCTTTTCAACCCACCGATGCCTCCACTCTCCTCCCCTGTCCCCTGCTCCCTGTCTTTCCTGCTTGGGAGGGGTTTTGGTAAGGCATAGACCGTGGCGCTCTCTGGAAGCCATCAGCTTCCAGTGACTTCTAATTTCTCATCAGTGACTTCTAATTTCTCTTAGAATCGGCCATTTCCAGAGCACCGACTCATCCTCGAGTCTCCCCACCCCTGATCCCGAGTGCTCCGTCCCCCAAGCTCTCTCCTCTCTGCACTGCTGGTCACAACTCCTCACCCTTCAGGTCTCGATCTGACCACTGCCTGGTGTTGATGTCCCCCAGCCACCACATCTCCCAGCACCGAACCCGACCTCTGCGCTCACAGGGCCCAAGCATCAGGAGGGTTAGGTTCCTCGTCCATGTGCCCACTAGACACGGAGTGCCGTGAGCTCCAGGACTCTGCACCCAGTTCTAGGTTGTCTCCCGGGTCTAGCACGGTGCCTGGCTCCACAACACTAATGTGAGCACAAGGCTCTGTGGCCCAGGAGACCTGGAAATTCAGCGTGACACTATGCCTTGGGTGCGCAGGGACTGGGACTGTGTGGGGCAGATCCCCAAGCCTCTGCTGGGCCTCCCATGCGGTGGGGCCAGGTCCCCTTGCTCTTCAATGCACAGACCCCTCCCATCTCCAGACCTGGGCTTCTTACCCTGCCCCAGCCTGCTGGGCTGTCTGCAAGCGTCACTTGCTAAACACGGTGTGTGTCCCTGCGGTGTTAATTTTACTCGCTTATGAGCTATTTCGAGGCTTATTTTTATGTATTGGAAAATAAACACACATAGATGGTGGAGTACGATGCAAAATTCCTGTGAATTTTTAAAGCCGAGAGAGCAGATTGCAAAGAATGTTCATGGTGCTGGCGCTGGCTTTTAGCAACATTCTTAGGCCCTGGCCCTTGCCCTGCTGTGTTCATGGGTAAGAAGGTCAAGGTCTTCTTCCCTTTGTGACGGGGGAGTGGTAGGCAAGAGGCTCACAGGAAGGCCCCTGGAGAGTACTGGGGACTAGGGACTGAGGTCTGAGGTCTGGGGCACTTACCAGTGGGATGTAGTCGAAACTCTGGCTCCCCGGGGTGGACTCTGGAGCCTTGGTCAGTGGCTTGCTCAGGAAGCCCTTGGCTGCTCGAGTCAGCAGCCTGGACTTGCTCAGATTCAGCCTGTGTGGGTGGAACCCGGAAGAGTGGTCAGAGCTGCCCCCTGGCGTCCCTGGGTCCCTGGTCATCCCACCCCCCAGCGCCTGCTCAGCCAACCCCGAAAGTCAGGGCCAGAAGGGATGTGACAGATGGCTTCCTCCAACTTCTTCATTTAACAGCCGGGGAAACTGAGGCCCGGGGGGGCTTGTGTTTCCCGAGTCACTCAGTGAGTTAGCAGCAGCTTAGACAAGGAACAGGTCAGTGTTCTTTCTGTGACCCTCTTCCGACAGTGTATTCTAGTTCAGCCCGGTGGTCAGAGCAGCTTAGGCTAGCTCTCTCAGGGTTGCCCCTGCATGGAGACCACGGATGTGTTGGGGGGCTTCCACACTGCAAAGACTGGAAGGCAGCGTATCTGGGGGTAAGGGACCTTCTTGATACCCTTCAGATCGTTCATTTTTGTCTAAGTGTCAGGCTGGGACTGCTTTCTGCCTTTCCAAGCCAGGGGCGGCCCTGGGGAAGCAGGTGGTGGCACAGCCTACCTCCGAGGGGAGACCCCACATACCTGGATCCAAAGAGGGAGTCTGAAGTCTTCAAGGAAGAAAGGGTATTGCTGGCCAGACTGCTCAGGGGACCTGCAGAGCCATAAAAAGACAGTTGGGGCCTGACAGAGGACCCTGTCCAAGCGCTTCCTGCCCAAAGGGGAAACAGAGACCCGGAGAGGAGCAGGGGTCTGCCTACATTCCCTAGGCATCTGAGCCAACCGTTAGGCTGCAGGGCTGCTTTCGACCCAGGTGGTATGAGAAGGATGAAATACGATGTCCACATATAAGAATCAGGCCTCTCAGTTTCCGTGGCTGGTGGCTGCTGGTGTCTTCTGGAAGGTTACCCGTGGGGGGCGGTGACGGCTTCACATCAGTCCCCCTCATCCCTGAGCAGGGACATGGAGTTTCCTTCCCTGGCACATTGCTGGAGGCTTCCAAACAGAGTTAGGTGGTAGGACAGTTCCCCAGCTGGCAATCGGGAGGTCTGATTCCAGGCCTGGTGTTGTCACTAACTTGCTGTGTGACCTTGAGTAAGTCACTTCACCTCTCTGACTCTTAGTTTCCCTGTCTTTAAATTAAGGATACTCCTATAAATCTCACACAGGAATGTTTTGAGGAATGAATGAACCACTGAGGACTTTGTTGGGCTAAGACACTCTCTTGGCCCAATGACCAATCACGGTCACTACCTGAAGTAAGGACAGAGTCAGTTGGCCACCTACTCACCTTCAGAAGCAATATACTTCTCGTGGCCCGGGGATGTGGTCTCACCAAAGGGCGCTGTGGGGCTTTCTTCCACATCTACAACAGATGATGAAGCCAGTGAGGCTCGAGTTCCCTGGCCCTCCCTCTCTCACCTGTCATCACCCCTCAAGGAGAGTGAAGGTCTGAACCCACACTACGTGGGGGTGGGCTGGGGTAGCACGGTCAGGGTTTCCAGCCCTGCTTGTGTGGGCCTTTATCTTCCAGACAGAACACCACTGGTCCACCATAAGAGTCAGACATGCCTGGATTCAAATCCCGACCCCTGACTGACTAGCTGTGTGACCCTAGGAAAGTTACTTCCTTTATAAGTTTAGGCTGCAAATTGGGGATCAGAGTGTCCATCTCCCAGTGTTGTTATAGGGGATCAGGCAGTAATACCCAGCAAGTGCTTAGTGCCTGGCCCAAGGGAAGTGCTCATTAAAGCCCCAAGCTCCAGATCCAGCAGGGGAATGGGAGCAGGTTAGGGGCCTGGGGGTGAGTGCGGGGTGGGGAGAGGTGGGCGTCAGCTCACCAGGTCTGTTCCTCACTGAGGAGGGGCTCATGCCAACTCTCCAGGAGGCACCAGAACATGGCACTGACTTGTCAGAGGGCTCAAGCCTCAGTTTCCCCATCTGTAAAATGTGGGATAATAACTACCCATCGTCTGTTCAGTAGGCATCAACTGGGAGGTTACTCTTATGATCGTTATTTTCAAGGCTGGACCGGGATGGGCAGTATACCAGGGAAGAGTACAAAATATAGAGAAGGTTTGATGCACAAATGTTTATCAAAACCTCCTTCTCCCCTCGGAGACCATTCGTGGCTCTGTTAGGGCCCAGAAGCTCTGTTAGTCCCTGGGGCTCGGGAGCAGTGCCATGGGGAGTGAGGGGCTGGATGTGCAGTGGCTGAGGCCACTGGGGGGCCAGCAGCATGGTAGCTAAGCCCCCGGGCTCTGCAGCCAGACGCTGCCTGGATTCAAGTCCTGGTTCTATCATGTATACGCTGTGTGACATTGAGTAAGTCACTCCACTTCTCTGAGCCTCGTTTTCCTCACCAACTTTGTCAGACAGATGCTCAGAGGAGTCATGGATGATTAGAACAGTGCCCAGCATGAAGAAAACTCTCAGTACATGTTAGCTGTGGTCATCCTTGGGGAGGGAAAGGGCTTGGCATGGAATAGAGTTTAGAAGTTACAGACACTTGGGTGTGAATCAGACAGCGGAATAGAAGGGATTGGGGCGCCCGGGAGGCTCAGCCATTTAAGGGTCTGACTCATGATTTCGGCTCAGGTCATGATCTCAGGGTCGATCCCCACATCAGGCTCTGGCTCAGGGGGGTGTCTGCTCAGGATTCTCTCTCCCTCTGCCCCTCCCACCCTGCTCAGGCTCTCTTTCTCAAAATAAATAAATGAATCTTAAAAGAAAAAAGGAAAAGAAGGGATTTGTGATTTTGAAAGATGCCATGGGCCACCAAGAACTGAGCTATGGAGAAATGCAGAGGCAGACAGAGATTTCCTCTAGACGGGAAGCCCAGCTTGGCTCAGGGGGCCAAGTTAGGGAGGCCCTGAGGGACCAAAGAGCTCGCAGAGTTTTTTAATTCTGGAGTTACACATTCTTCTATCCCCCACACACTGTTCCTTTTTTATCCCATCAATGTCTGTGAGAACTTTCAAGTCGCTCAGGTAAAAATTTATTATGACCTGGGTGTCTGGCCTAGTGACCAGGTGGGCCTTCCGATGTGCTTCCCATGCATAGGAGGAGGCAGGAGATCCTCACAGAACATGAGACGGCGAAGGAAAGGGTGAGGACTAGTGCAGCAGTTAGGCTGTCTTCAGGGGACCAAAAGACACGCACATGTTCAGGACACAGAGGGTTAAAGCTATCCTGCGAATGAGTGCCACGTCACAAAAGGGTCCAATTACAGATTCTTAAGGACCAAGCGATAGGTACAACGAAATCAGGCCAAGGCAGAAAGGAAGCTTCGGGAATCCTGAAAGAAGCAGATGGGAGAGCCAAACAGATGGAACTGCCTCTCCTCTCCTAGCTTTCCCTCTTGCTTATTAGTTTTTCTGGCATTCTGTGCCTGGGAGGACTCAAGAGATTGGAGTTCGGGAACAGCCCCCGGGGCTGGGCAGACTTTGAAAGGGGAGAGGTGGAGAGACGGTGCCAGCCGCACGCTGGGCTTCTGGTGGCTCTCTCAGCAAAGCTGTGTTAACGGCATACTTGGGCTGTGCTGAGCCTCCGAGAGAGTCTGGCGCCTGGCCTCACCCGGGCCGTGCAAGGGGGCCTGGAGCACAGACTCAGAGCCTGGCTTCCACGGGCCTGGGACACCAGGGTGCCTCTGGGGCTCAGGCTTCAGAACACACATGAGGCAGCTCTTACTTAAGTTCTGGAATCTGCCATCTCCTGCTGCCGAGTCTTCCCCGAGCTGGGTCTGAGACCGTCCGAAGCCAGCAGTGGGGCCCCGCCACTGTCGGGTCAGGACCTGAGAGCTCATTATCCGCCATGCAGCACCTTCATGAGGACAAGGAGAGGGACTCAGATGGGTCCAATTGTGTCGGTCCATTGCTTCTCCCCCAGGGCTGGCAGGAATGACTCTGCCTTCAGTCTGTCACTAGTCCAGAGTCAGAAAGACCACGAGCTTTGGAGCCGGAAGGACTGAGGTTTGAACCTCAGCCCCATGTCTTAGTAGCTGGATAGGGTGTTAGCCCCCCTGTGCCTCAGTTTCCTTATCTGGAGAATAATAACCTTGCCAGGTCCATGCTAATGTCAAGACAATGCTCAGGAAGCAGCAATATTTTCTGGTTAAAAGGCTGGTTTTCTCAGGAACACCCCATTTTCCTTCTCTCTTAGTTTGTGGTCTCAGAGACCGAGGTTCCCATTCCCCTCTCACAGGGCAGGCCCCTGGAGTCCTCGAGCCTCACCAATGGGGGATGGATAAAGAAAAATGAAGCTATAGCATCCTCAAGTGTGTTTTGGGGAGCCCCACTCTTGAAGAACACTACTCTTTCAACTACTCCTTAAAAAAACGAGGAGCTCTGTGAGGAGTTAAGCTTGGAAGAAGCTGCAAACTATAGTCCCTTCTCTGAGCCTCCTGACGTATGTTAACATACTGAAGGCTCTAAAGTCTGCAATCAAGAAAACTATTGAGTTTTATTTAATCCAGCGGTTCCTAAATGTATTTCCTAAACTGGGACTTCCTAGTTTGTGTAGAATGGCCATGCTCAGGACATGCACCTAGGGTTCTAGTTTCCTAAACCACACTTTGGGAAGTGCTGATCCAGGTTTTAGGGGGCGGTGGGACTTGGGTCAAGACATAGGCCAGCCCCCTGAACTTTCCAGGCTGTAGGCTACAGGTGCTAGGATGATGGTCTGAGATGGGCGGGGAGGGAGAGAATGTCCTTTGGGATGACAAACCCAGTGAATGAAAATGCCCAGTGGAGCAACAGTCTGGGCCACTGGCCAGAACCTGAAATGAGAGCAGCTCAAAGAGGGAACAGGTTATGAGTGATTTTGGTACTGCAGATAAAAAGCAGCAGGAGAGGAGGGAGATGGGAACAAGGAGAGGCACATTTTGTTTTTAAGCATTCTTTCAGGAAGCCTGCTAAAAAAACAAAAAAGAAAGAAAAAAAAAGAAAAAAAGGAGCTGCAGAGGATAGGGAAATGTAATTCAGGAAAGAAAAAGTACATATAGTTTATGTACCTATGAAAAGTATCTCATCAAAAAAAAACCTAAAAAAAATTCCCAAAAAGAGATTCTTCCCTTGCCTATGAGCCTGGCGGGGTTTAGAAAGACAAGCAGCACATGGTGTTGGGCGAAGCCAACCCTCCCCTCCCCGGCCGGCACAACCTTTGTAGTCAGGTCATTTTGGCCAAACTCATCCCAGTTTTAAATGGGCACACTTTTTGATAGGCAGTCTTACTTCAGAGAGTTAATTAGTACCAAGGAGATAACCAGACAGGGACACAAAGATGTTCTTTGTGCCATAATTTACAATAATCCAAAAGGAAATAAAATGAAGGTCTAGAATCTGGGGGGCTCATGGAAAAGGTTCTGATAAACCTTAAGTGGTAATGGAGAGGATCAGGAGGAGGTACCCCGCAGCTAGGCCACAGGACTCCAAGCCTGGCTCTGCCCCTCACTGCTGTGTGACCTTGGGCAAGGAACTTAACTCCCTCTGCCTCTATCTTCCCATCTGTAAAATGGGGGTAATAATAGCATCTACTTTGCAGAACTGTGTTGAGGATTAAGTCATTTGATGTAGATAAAGAGCTTTGGAACACTGTCTAATTGACGGTGAACATAGAAAACCCTGCAGCTTTTGAAGTGGTAACAGACATTCACCTTCGTGGAAAGATTTTTTTCTCCATACCCACATTTGATAGAACGCAGCACATATTGGTAGAATAAATTCATGAAAAATTATCTGTTTTTGTTTTCTCTCCATGTAAGTATTCATAGGGAGAAGTCTGGAAAGATGGTCACACCAAGGAGGTAACTAGTTACTCATTTCTGGATGACTGTCAATTCCAGGCATTCTTATTTATTTTGTCTTTATTTATTTTGTCTATATTTTGGAATTTTCTACAGAGAGCACACACATTGTCCCATTCGGAAAAATACAATAAAGTCCTATTCATTTGGAGGGGAAAAGGGAGTGGGGGTGGTTTCCTTGCCTTCTGCAGACCAGGGGGGTTGGGGTTCCTGTACCCACCACCCTATGGTGACCGAACCATTAGCCAGGGGTCTCTTTGCTTCTAGGCCATTCCTTGTAACCCTCTCTGCAAGTCTGTGCTCCTTTGTGTCCCAGCTCCCCTCTGCCAGCGCAGGGGTTGGGGGCTGCTTGGCCCTCAGAAGTGCCCATCTGCCTTACCAGAGTTCGGGTACCCCACTACAGTGGGCAGGTACCGGCTCTTGCTTACGTCCACAGGCACGAATACTGTGTACTTGCTTATGATGTTGCAGGCCTTGCTGGTGTGCACGGCATTGACCTGGTAGCGGCGGCTGGACCCTGAGGACGGAGAGACTGGGGGTCAGTGTGCGCACCTGGAAAGTCCTGTCTGACACAGGAATTCTGGAAGCTAAAAGAAGGACTAGACCACTGGTCCTCATCTGGTAAGGACATAAAGACATTAACCCCCACTCCCAGGATTATTAACCTCCATCATTATTTCATAAAATAAGGGCATTTTTTTTTTTTTAAAATAAGGACATTTTAATGTAAAAGAGCTAAGACATCTAGGACAAAAAGATACATCCCGTTAAATAATTTGATTGTTATTAAAAAAGAATCCTCTAGGGGTGACTGGTGGCTCAGTCCTTAAGCATCTGCCTTCGGCTCAGAGTCCGGGGATCGAGTCCCACATCAGGCTCCCTGCTCGGCGGGAAGCCTGCTTCTCTCTCTCTGACTCCCCCTGCTTGTGTTCCCTCTCTAGCTGCGTTTCTCTCTGTCAAATAAATAAATAAATAAATAAATAAAATCTTTTAAAAAATTTAAAAGAAAAAAAACCAACAATCCTCTATGTCACCTCTATTCTCTATTTTCATTTTGTAGCTATTCGATAAAAATATTTGCCGCAGGATTTTATAGGTTCCCTGGCTGGGTGGGGACCACTGGTCTGGCCCATCGGGACAATCTTGCAGAGAAGATTGAAAACTAGAGAGGGAGAGTGGAAAACACAGGGTCACACAGCAAGTTAGTAATGGCCCTGGGATCAGAACTCAGGATGCTCTGACCTCCAAACCCAAGTTCTTCCCACGAAACAGGTGAGCAGTCTCCAGAGGGCTGCGTGAGGAGCCAAGGAGATAAGGAAGGTACAAATGCTTTGTCAACTGTAAGGTGAGGAGCTCAGGGAAAAAAAGTATTATACAAAAGTAAAAATAATGTAAGATATAAGCAGTATATTATTGTATAAACAAAGCATGAACCTATCACAAACATTGCTCTGTGTCTTTATACTGGTCTGTTCTCCGTGTACATCATCGTGGCCTCACCGATCACTGTCTTAGGAAATTTTGCCCCAATTTCTGAACTCAGTTCCTCACCATCCCCGTTATAGGATTTCTTGGATCCCTGCATTTCTTACTAGGACAATCAGGACAATTGCAGTCAATTAATTGTGTGTATAATTATTTGATTCATGTCAGTTTCCCTGCTGGTCCGTGCCTTACTGAAGTAAGGATTGGAATTGTGGTAGTCACAGCCTCGAGCCTGGCCCCGGGATGATCCAAAATCAATAAATGGTGTTGAGGAGTGAGTGAGCTGACTGACCAGGTCTGGTGGATTCTGTAAGAAGGTGTGGTCCCCCCTGGGAGCAAGTCAGGTGCCCTAGGGCTGGTCCCATCTGTCTCCGGAGCTTTACATAGGCACTGAAAGGAGAACCCCTGGGAAGTGAGAAAGAATGGGGTACTGTAGCAGAGGGGAAAGAGGAAAGAGAGGAGAGGACAGATCACCCGCTCGCTGGATCACCATGGGATGGGAGGGGTAAAGGAGTCCAGAGCTGGCCGGGAGGCCTTTGGGGGCTGGGGGACGGGGGTGGG
>PITA01027663.1:0-20703 GCA_004023965.1 Spilogale gracilis | reverse complement strand
AAAATAAATAAATAAAATCTTTTAAAAAAAAAAAGATCCCTGAAGTTTGAACAGTTGGCTCTCTGGAAAAGGTACAAGCCTGCTCTGGCATGCTTTCATCTATGTCTGAAGCAGGAGCAAGAATATTCACTATGCCTGGGCGGCTCAGTTGGTTAAGCAACTGCCTTTGGCTCAGGTCATGATCCTGGAGTCCCGGGATCAAGTCCCACACCAGGCTCCCTGCTCCACAGGGAGGCTGCTTCTCCTTCTGACCTTCTCCCCTCTCATTTTCTCTCTCTCTCTCTCTCAAATAAATAAATAAAATATTTTTTTAAAAAAGGAATAGGGACACCTGGGTGGCTCAGTTGGTTAAGCAACTGCCTTCGGCTCAGGTCATGATCCCGGACACCCAGGATCGAGTCCCACATCGGGCTCCTTGCTCGGTGGGAAACCTGCTTCCCTCTCTCACTCTCCCTGCTTGTCTTCCCTCTATGGCTGTGTTTCTCTCTGTCAAATAAATAAAATCTTTAAAAAAAAAAAAAAAAGGAATATTCACTATACTCACTACAGCACTATTTGTTGCATAGAAAAATGTCACATAAAAATCCAAATTTCCTGGGGCACCTGGGTGGCTCAGTTGGTTGAACGACTGCCTTCAGCTCAGGTCACAATCCTGGAGGTCCGGGACTGAGCCCCGCATCGGGCTCCTTGCTCCGGGGGAGGCCTGCTCCTCCCTCTCTTGCTTCCCCTGCTTGTGTTTCCTCTATCACTGTGTTTCTCTGTGTCAAATAAATAAATAAAATCTTTAAAAAAGAAAATCCAGGGGCGCCTGGGTGGCTCAGTTGGTTAAGCGACTGCCTTCGGCTCAGGTCATGATCCCGGAGACCCGGGATCGAGTCCCACATCGGGCTCCCTGCTAGGCGGGAAGCCTGCTTCTCCCTCTTTCAGTCCCCCTGCTTGTGTTCCCTCTCTCGCTGTGTTTCTCTCTGTCAAATAAATAAAATCTTTAAAAAAAAATCCAAATTTCCTGTTTCCCTTAAAAAATAAGACCCAGGGGGATCCTAGGTGGTCAGTCGTTAGACATCTGCCTTCAGCTCAGGTCATGATCCCAGGGTCCTCGGATCAAGCCCCGCATCAGACTCCCTGCTCGGCGGGAAGCCTGCTTCTCCCTCTCTCTCACTCCCCTGCTTGTGTTTCCTCTCTTGCTGTGTCTTGTATTTGTGGTAGAAAAAAGTTGGGTACAACCTAAATGTTCATTAATAGGGAATGCTCTAAGAGATGCATAGGGATGTACAAAAGGTCATTATAGCCATTTAAAAGATGAGGCAAACTATGTATAGAACCATCTCTGAGAGAAATGATTGAATGAGGAAAGCAAGGCATAGCACGGTATAGTAGTGATCACAAACCAAATGCTTCATATGGGGGTCAAGAAGGTAAAGCAAATGAGTGAACCCAGCTAGCTGGATACAATAGGGAATGGTGAGGACTGGGGGAAAATGGAGACCATGTACTTCATCCACTGGCAGCAGCATTTGGTTGCCATGTGGGAATGAAAAGCTCTCATTCATTGCTGGGTTTTTTGTTTTGTTTTAATTTGACAGAGAGAGACACAGCAAGAGAGGAAACACAAGCAGGGGAGTGAGAAAGAGGGAGAAGCAAGCTTCCCGCCGAGCAGGGAGTCTGATGCGGGGCTTGATCCGAGGACCCTGGGATCATGACCTGAGCTGAAGACAGACGTCCAACGACTGACCACCTAGGATCTCCCTGGGTCTTATTTTTTAAGGGAAACAGGAAATTTGGGTTTTTATGTGACATTTTTCTATGCATCAAAATACTGCATGGGCCAAATCACACATGTCTACAGGCCGAACCTTGCTTATAGACTGTAGCCCATAGCAAGCTCCCACTATGAAAGAAAGGATCGAGTCCCACATCGGGCTCCTTTGGTAGGCCATATGCCCCAGCCTATGGGGGGGGGGTCTTTATGTACATTTTTTAAAGTTCCCCTCTGAAAAGCAAATTAGAAAAAATCTCCTTGGGGGTGTAGGGTTGGGTGAGCCTGGTGGTGGGTATTAAGGAGGGCACGTATTGCACGGAGCACTGGGTGTGGTGCTTAAACAATGAATCTTGGAACACTGAAAAAATAAAATAAACTATTTAAAAAAAAAGAAATAAAAAAATTTCCTTCTGGACCAGAGCAAAAACTGGATTTTAGTCCTCTTCAGCCTGGTGCTTTTGTGCAGTGGACCATCTGCACAACCGTGTTGACCCTGCATGTAAGCTGGTCTTTAGCTTGGGACAGGGGGGTATCCTCTAAGGGGTATCTGGCTCTCTCCCAGCATCTGCTGCCTAAGTATATGCTGTGGGCTGGGTTCCACCTTGGCCCAGCCCTGGAGACTTTCGTAAGTTTCTGCTACAACTTCCGCAACCTCCACCCAGGCCCAGCCAAGGCTTGCCCATGCACCTCTCTGCAGGGTCACCTCAAGCCTAGCCATCATCTACCCCATGGCAGGTAGCGAGCAGGAATGTCCTGGGAGTGCTCACCGGGCCTGCTTTCTGCCTCCCCATGCCTCTGTGCTATCTTTCATCAGCAGGGCCTGCTTAAAGCCCACCCCTTCCCTCCCTTAGTCAGAATCAGGTGAGGGCCATCCTCCCCAGCGTTCCCCTCCATTGCACACTCTTTCCCCTCCGGGCCTTCAGCCCTCTGATTTTCTCTTCCCCCATCACAATCCACTAGGCTAGAAAACAGAGCCGCAAAAGCTCCCTCTCCCCTTCTTAATTGTCTTCAGGCTTTTTGGTGACTTATTTTCTCAAAATATTTTCTTTTTTAAAGATTTTATTTATTTATCTGAGAGAGAGAGAGTGTGCACGCGTGAGCACAAGCCAGGAGGAGGGGCAGAGGGAGAGAGAAAGGGAGAAGCAGACTCTCCGCTGAGCAGCGAGCCCGATGTGGGGTTCAATCCCAGGCCCCTGAGATCACGACCCGAGCTGAAGGCAGACACCTAACCAAGTAAGCCACTCAGACACCCCTCAAGGCATTTTCAAAATACTGTATAGATATTCTCATATTTTTTCTTAGATCACATTTTTGAAGTAGCTGAAAGGGTGTAACATTTGTACATCATAAATATTGACATCTTAAAACAGTTTCTTCGCTCTGAAATTTTCCCCACAGAGTATCAATACCGTAATAGTTTGCCCTCCACCATCATCTATTTTTTAAAAGCCATGAACAATAGAGTGGAAATTTTACTTGGTCCTCTTTGCCAATAAAATCTTCAAATATATATATATATTTTTTTCAAATATATATATTTAAAATGTATTTAAGTAATCTCTACACCCAATGTGGGCCTCAAACCCAAGACCCCTAGATCAAGAGTCCCGTGCTCCATCGACTGAGCCACCCAGGAACCCTAAAAATAAAATCTTAAAAAAAAAAGAAAGAAAGGGGAGAAGTGGGACTCTCCTTTGTAAAGGGACAGATCCGGTACTGGGCAGAGGGCAGTGGGAAAGAAAATCTGGCAAGAAAGTTACAAAGGAAGCAGAGGAGCTATAAACCGATTCCCTTTAACTCTCGTTGGCGCTATTCTTTTTTTTTTTTTTTTTTTTTAATTTATTTGACAGAGAGAAACACAGCCAGGAGGGAACACAAGCAGGGGGAGTGAGAGAGAGAGAAGCAGGCCTACTGCCGAGCAGGGAGCCCAATGCGGGACTCAATCTCCAGTCTCCGGGATCATGACCTGAGCCGAAGGCAGTCGCCCAACCAACTGAGCCACCCAGATGCCCCAGCATAATATATTTCAAAAATATATTTCAAAAACAAGGAATCAGGAATCAGGTGAATGACTCTGGTCAGAGAGTCTAGGACTTTATTTCTTTTTTTTGTTTATTTATTTTTTTAAAGATTTTCTTTTTTGTGATCTCTACACCCAATGTGAGGTTCAAACTCACAACCCTGAGATTAAGAGTCACATGCTCCACCAACTGAGCCAGTCAGGTACCTTTTTTTAAGTTTAGCACTTTTAATTTTAATTTTAGAACTTCTATTTTTAATTATACAGCATTTTGTTACAGTTTGAATATTTTCCATACACATGGATAACTTTTTCAGTGACGAAATAAAAGTAAGCAAAGAACTTCCTTTTTTGTTTCCCTTTTGTACTAATGTAATACATACATGGTGTGACAGTTAATTTTGTGGGTCAACTTGACTGGGTCACAGGGTGGCCATGTGTCTGCATTATTCTGTGTTTCTGTGAACACATTTTTAGATACGATTAACATTTAAATCAGTAGACTGAGTAACGCAGATTGCCTCCACGGTGTGATGGGCTGTGTCTAATCAGGAGACGGACTGGATAAAGTAAAGAACTACTCGCTCCTGAATAAGAGAGAATGCTCCAGCCTGATGGCCTTTGAGCTAGGACATGACCTTCTCCTGGGTCTACCACAGTCTGCTGGCATGTGGACTTGAATGACGACATTGACCCTGCAGATTTTGTGTTTGCCAACCTCCCATACTGTGTGAGCCAATTCCTTATATAAAGAGATTATATACATATACTATAATATAGTAACACACACACACACACACACACACACACACACACACACATCTATTGATTCGGTCTCTTTGGGGAATCCTAATACACACAGATATTTTTTCTTTACATTTTTAATTTTTTTTTCTTTTTCTACCCTGCTTTCTTTGAGATGTAATTTATACACCATATAATTCACCCCATTTTAAATGTACAATGCTATGAGTGTGGGCAATTGTATCCAGGCATGTAACCACCGCCACTATAGATAAAATATCTTGTTCACATGCATATAATTTAAAAATCAAGCAAAGCTATCTGTCAGTCATGATTCATTTTGGCTATGAGTAGCAGGCAATGCAAAATAACAGCAACATTATAACCTAGAGGAAGGGGTGAACCACTATGGGACAGTTCACGGTATGTACCCTGGAGGGTCAACGTTTCAAACAAAAATGGTAAGCATTCCATTCAGCTGTTCCTAAAGCTCATTGTGGCAGTTTTCTCATCTTAGGAGCTTGGATATTTAATTGACTTAAAGTATTAATAGATGTTATCAGACTTTAGCAATGCCCTACAGTGAACCCAAAAAGCACACTTAATGTTTGACAATGAAAAAAGCCCCATCTCATGTCTTACAAGAGATTTTCTAATGTAGCCATATCCTGCATTAAAGTCATTTTTGTTATAGAAAATACTGACATTAGTTTTGTCATTTAAGTTATTAGATTATTATACAGGCCAAGACTTCTAAGCATTTGCCATTTTTGCAAAGTGAGATAATCTAACCCACGTATAACTTTCCATATTTAGGGGCATTTGTGTGAAGACTGAATTTCACAATTAATAATGCTACTATATTATGTCTTACAGTCATATTAATTTTTATTTTATGCTTTTCTTTCATATTTTCAAGTCAATATATTTGTCTTTTTTATTCTTGGGATCTCAAAAAGGATCTGAAAAGTTTCTAGACCCAAACACTGTGTACATGTATTAGGAATGCATTTGGCTGGGGCGCCTGGAAAGCTCAATGGGTTAAGCTTCCACTCAGGTCACGATCCTGGGGTCCTGGGTGTTAGGGTCCGTGGTTAAAGAAACGAGGCTGATGTAAAAGCCAAGCTCCAGCAAAGCTTTATTTTGTGCCAAGCATCAGAATTTCACTGGCCCAGGCCAGGGTAGCTCCAAGGAGAGACCGAACCGCCTATTCTTACAAGCTAGCGTTCATAGGGCAGCCACAAGCTGATTGCAATCACGCAGCTGCCTAGAGTTAATTCTTTCACTCTGCTGTGATGCTGAATACATTTAAACTGTTAAGTTCATAATCCCCTTTACATTTAAACACAGAGTGGTTTACCAGGGGATCGCCATTGGTCAGGGTCTGGGAAGTTAGGGGATTAACTGATTGGGTGTTCCCACCTGGTCCTAAGACCAGGCACTGGCTGCCCATTCTTAATTTGCATTTCCATTGCTCCTAGAACCAGGAGGTTAAGGGGCTTAACTGACTGAGCATCTCCCCCAATCTGGCTCGCCTTTGTTTTCTAGGAGCTGTTTTTTCTGAGTAAACAACAAGATGGCATCTTGGACATCTAAATAGGTCCTTACACTGGGATCCAGCCCCATGTTGGGCTCCCTGCTCAGCAGGGAGTCTGCTTCTCCCTCTCCTCCTGACCCCAGCTTGTGCTCTCTCTTTCTCACTCTGCTCTCTCTCTCTCTCAAATAAATAAAAATGTTAATTTAAAATAAATGCATCTGGTGGTAACAGGCAGCCCAACATACAGTGGCCTAAACAAAAGAGAGTTATTTTTCTCCAAGACATAAAGTCAGGAGGTTGTGGTCCAAGGCTGGTTTCCAGCAGTGTTTCTGGTTCCTTTCCGGCTGCACCATCTTTAGCCCCCCAGGCGCCCCTCCGGCCACTTGATCTTTAGCACAACGATTTTCATCTCCTGGTTGAGAGGATGGCTATGCACTGCAGGTACCATATCCCAGCTCCAGATGAGAACAACAGGGAAGGAAGAAACACCTCGCTCAGTGCATTTGTCTGCATTCATGTTTCAGAAAGGGAATCAAATAATCTCCAGTATCCCCTCCACAGGCTTCTTCTTACATAGCTTCAGAGGGAAAAGGGCTGGAAAATCCCATCTTCAGCTCTGGCCTCCAGGCAAGAGAGAGGAGTGCTGAACAGGTGCTAAGGGAGCCTCCTATCGTGCCACGGAAGCCCCAGGAGCCATGGCACGAAACAATCTGAATGCTTAAGTTTGGGCACTGGAAAAACAATCGCTGCTTTTGTAACTGACCAGCAGCTTGTTCTTCTTCAAAGCTTAAGCCTCTAGAAATAGGGTCTCTGCAACCTGACCAATAGCTTCCTGCTGTGTGTGAACATTAATATCCTCAGCCCGGGCCTCCTGGAGCTTACCCGCTCCGCAGCACCACCAGGGGACCTTGTGAAAGCAGAGATGCTGGGTCCACCCGGGAGATCAAGGCTGGGGCCCAAGAGTTTGCATTTCCAACAAATGCCCAGGAGCTGCAGCTGATCTTAAAAACACACATTGAGGGACGCCTGGGTGGCTCAGTTGGTTAAGCGACTGCGGCTCCCTGCTCGGCAGGAAGCCTGCTTCTCCCTCTCTCACTCCCCCTGCTTGTGTTCCCTCTCTGGCTGTGTTTCTCTCTGTCAAATAAATAAAATCTTAAAAAAAAAAAAAAAACACATATTGAGGGGCGCCTGGGTGGCTAGGTTGGTTGGGCGACTGCCTTCGGCTCGGGTCATGATCCTGGAGACCCGGGATCAAGTCCCACATCGGGCTGCCTGCTCGGCGGAAAGCCTGCTTCTCCCCCTCTCACTCCCCCTGCTTGGGTTCCCTCTCTAGCTGTGTTTCTCTCTGTCAAACAATTAAATAAAGTCTTTAAAAAAAAAAACATATTGAGGGCACCTGGGTGACTCAGTGGGTTAAAGCCTCTGCGTTTGGCTCAGGTCATGATCTCAGGTCCTGGCATTGAGGCCCGCGACGTAGGGCTCTCTGCTTGGCGGGGAGCCTGCTTCCTCCTCTCTCTCTGCCAGCCTCTCCGCCTGCTTGTGATCTCTCTGCCAAATAAATAAATAAAATCTTTAAAAACACACACACACATATTGAGGAACGCCCGGGTGGTGCAGCTGGTTAAGCATCTGCCTTTGGCTCAGGTCAGGATTCCAGGGTCCTGGGATTCAGTCATATAGGGCTCAGCAGGGGCTCAGCAGGGAGCCCAGCAGGGAGCCCGCTTCTCCCTCTGCCTATGGCTCCCCCTGCCTGTGCTCTCTCTCTCTGGCAAATAAATTAAAATCTTTTCTAAAAAATTAAATAAATAAAAACACATTTTGAAAACCACTATTCTTTCCAGTCTCTTAAGTTCATAGTCATGAGTGCCATTTTCAGTCTTTTGTCTCTTCTACCAGAACTGTCGGGGTGAAAAGTGGGGGAAGGGTGTCTCAGGCAGCAGAAACAACAGGCATGAAGGACTGGCCGCCACCAACTTGTTTCACTTACCAGCAGCCACTTTCCTTCTCTGGGTAACAGCACCTTGATTTCCATCTGGGGGACTCCCTGACCTCCCTACTTGAGTTTCGCATGATTCTTCCTCCTGCGTAGGGGGGTGGGGGAAGGTGGGAGGCAGGGGACCCAGGATTGCCTAATCTGGGCAGCCTACGTGACTGGTCCTGGCGATTGGTTTAGGGCTGGTCACCCGACCTCAGCTGATTCAAGGAGTGTTATCCTCACCAGTTTTTTCTAGAGCATTTGGGAGGAAGTGAGAATACTCTTTCCACTAGGGGAGCTAATTAGAACACAAGATTAGAGACAACGTCACTTCCCACTGGGAGGGACCAAGAATGAAGATAAAACAACAGAGACTAGGGGCACCTGTGTGGCTCAGTCGCTTAAGTGTCTGCCTTCAGCTTGGGTCATGATCACAGATCCTGGGATCTAGTCCTCACATTAGGCTCCCTGCTCAGCAGTGAGTCTGCTTTTCCCTCTCCCTCTGCTGCTTTGTGTGTGTGTCTCAAATAAATTTTAAAGAAACTTAACAAAAAAACAAAAAAAGAAAGAAAGAAAGAAAGAAAAGACAGCAGAGACCAGAGGCAACCGGCTGAGACTAGAGCCATCCACTCATTCCATTCTGGAACTTTCCGGGTGCACCAGCCAGGGCGCTCCTTTAGATAGAGGCCAGTGTGAACTGGTTTTCTGTCTTTTGTAACTGAAAGTTTCTGACTAATTCAGGCTAAGACCGGAGAGAACTGGGTACAACTTTGAGGAAATGAAAGAAGGCACTGAGCCCAAGCAGAGAATGAGCAGGAGAAGAGTGGCTGAGGGCCCGGGCATGGAGGGCCTTGCAGGCCGCAGTAAGCATTTTAGATTTTTTTTTTTAATATTTTATTTATTTGACAGAGAGAAACACAGCCAGAGAGGGAACACAAGCAGGGGGAGTGAGAGAGGGAGAAGTAGGCTTCCTGCCGAGCAGGGAGCCGGATGTGGGGCTTGAGCCCGGGTCTCCGGGATCATGACCTGAGCCGAAGGCAGTCGCCCAACCAACTGAGCCACCCAGGCGCCCAGCATTTTGGATTTTTAACTCAGTGAACTAGGAAGCCACTGAATGGTCTAAAACACAAGAGTCATACGAAATGCTCTTCAGGGACATAGGGCATCAAAATGTGCGGTTATTATCTTCTCAGAGACAACAAATAATTGAAGTCTCAATGTGCTGCTTTGAAATTCTACTGTAAGGGCATTGGCTGCTGGGATTTTAGTCTCCAAACACAGTCACCTCTTTAGATATAAGCCACCATAAAGAGGGCGGAATAATACAGAAGTATTTCAGGGATTGTAGCTACAGGAATAAACCAGTCCCCATCCTTGTCTTGAAAAAGGAAGAAGACACACCTGGTGGCTCAGTCAATTAAACATCTGCCTGCAGCTCAGGGATGGAGCCCTGCCTCAGGGTCCCTGTTCAGCAGGGAGTCTACTTCTCCCTGTCCCTCTGCCCCGCCTCCCTCTCGTGCTCTTGCTCTTTTTCTCACGCACTCTCAAGTAAATAAATAAAATCTTTACATAAATAAAGGAAGAGAGGAAGGAGGGCACTGTGTGCATGTCCGCCTTGGTTGTATGGATCGAACCTACTACACCAAACTGGCAAGAATGATTGCAGTGGAGGAATGGGCTTCCTCCTGTATACATTCTGCAATTCATTTTGTTTTTACAAGGAGCATGCATAACTTTTAAACTTAATGAAAAATGAATATTCTAAGTGCAGAAAAAAAAATATGTCAGTATCTATTAAAATTTTAAGAACTCGTATTTTTTCCTGTTACCAAGCATTTCTATAGCGGGATTCTACCTTATGAAACAGAGGTCAGCAAACTTTCTTTGTAAAGGATACATATTTTACACTGCAGGCCATCCAGTATCTGTGTCAGTGAGTCAGCTCTGCCAGGGTACTGGGAAAGCAGCTGTGGATATTATGTAAACGAATGCATTTGGCAATGTTCTAATAAAACTTTATTTGCAAAAACACGTGCTGGGCTGGATTTGGTCTATGGAACTTGGTTTGTTAACCCCTGCTATAGGAAAAAAGCATAGGGTGACTGAGTGGCCGAGTCAGTTAAGTATCTGCCTTTGGCTTGCTCTGAGTTGGGCTCCTTGCTCAGTGGGGAGACTGCTTCTCCTTCTCCCTCTGCTTACTGCTCCCTTTGCTTGTGCTCCCTTTCTGTGTTAAATGAATAAATAAAATCTTTTTCAAAAAGAAAAGGAAAGAAAAAAGGACAAATACAAATACATGTACTGGAATGTTTACTGCAGAATGTTTGAAACAAAAAGAAAAAAGGCAAAATATTTGATACAACATAAACATCCATCATTAGTTCATTAGTGGAATGGTTGATAAATGACGGTATGTTTACACTATGGAATTTTATGCAAATATTAAATGAGCCAGTTAGATCCATGCCTCCTGACCTGGATGAATGTCCATAAGGCTTTAAGTGCTCAGAGATATTTGCAGAAAACACAATTAATATGCATAGTAGCTTTTCACAAACCTGTGAATACAAGTAACTTTGCAATGCCTCCCACTGGGGATGGAATGCTCTTCCCCATCCCACAGTGGCTTGGCCATGTGACTTGCTTTGCCCAATGGAATGTTAGCAAATGTCTGGCAAACAGGGACCTTCATGTGCTTTTGGCCTCTGGAACTCCTGTGGGTGTCTTGAGAAGAACATGTCTCAGGTAGCCACTGGTGCAAAGAGGATGAGGAACACGCGGAGTAGACGCAGCCCAGCACTCCTGCCGCCCCGAGCAGAATTGGCCCGCTGAGCTCCGCTGAGACCCGCTGAGACCTGCAGACCTACGAGCATGAGACTGAATGGTATTTTTTTTTTAATTTTTTTTTTTTAAGGGTCACCGGAGTGACTCAGTCGGTTGAGCGTCTGCCTTCCGCTCAGGTCATGATTCCAGAGTCCTGGGATTGAGCCTTCTTCTCCTTCTGCACCCCCCCCCCCACGTGTGTGCCTTCGCTCTCTCTCTCGTCGAATAAATAAATAAAAGATTTATTTTATTTAAAAGAGAGAGGATGGGGAGGGAGAGAGAATCTCCCGCAGACTTCCCTCTGAGTGAGGAGCCTCGATCCCATGACCCCAGGATCACAACCTGAGCCTAAATCAAGCCGGATACTTAACTGCCTGAGCCACTCAGGCACCCTTTTAAGATTTTACGGTTAAGTGATCTCTACACCCAAGGTAGGGTTCAAGATCAAGAGTCACATGCTTCACTGACTGAGCCAGCCAGGTGCCCCTCATCACGTGTTATTGTAAGATGTTGAAGTCCTTTCTTACTCAGCATCAAGGCTGTTAATGTGAACTAACCTAGTTTGACTGATGGATGCTTGCTGTTTTTGCCACTCCAGCATCTCTTCATTCTCACCCTCCTAACATCTCCCTGACTCGTCTTTAAGGAACCTCCACTTTCCGGCTCTCGTCCCTGTGGAAAGTGTGTGGGGGGTGGCTCAGGGTAGGCTCGGGGCCGCGGCAGCTTGAGCTGACTCCAGCAGGCTCACGAGAGCTGGTGACCAGACAGGAGTGTGGTAAGCCGGGTGACATCACGTCGGTAACTCAAATTGGCTATGGTGGGAGTGTTTACGCTGCAGAAACAGGCAAACACCACAAATCAAAGCTTCTACTTTCCCGAAAAGCCAGTCGTTAGACATTTCTCAGCGCACCACTGTGCATGACTCAGGTCTGGCTCATCAGAGAACCGTGGCTCCCGGACCTAGAAGAGGGACGGGCTTGTCACTTGAGTCAGGCCATGAGCGTCAGCCCGTGTATTAGAAAAGAAACATTCTGTTCTACTGGGGTTCCTGGAGAGGGAGGATGACGACTGGATCTGCCAGGAGCCACTGTGGGGAATAAAGCCAACACTGTCAGAAGAACTAAAAGGCTGATGAAAAGCCAGGTCCTGCTGGTATTCTCTGAGCTCCTTGACTCAGCGCTGCCTGAAACCAGACTTTCCCCTGTATTCCCAGCTCCACAAGCCGATATATGTATTCATTTCTGGCTGCTGCTCCTGGCCCCCCATCCCAAATCCCCTTGACCCACCTCCAAGGTCACCTATCACTGTGGCAGATGGTGCTGGTGTGCTCTCCGCCCCCACCCCCTGCAGAGCCCGGTCTCCCAGCACAGGCTACGAGGCAGCCCAGGAAAAGTGCCAGGGATTTGGTGCCACCAAGGGTCATCCTCAATAGATGGGATGCAGGAGTCAGTGGATAAATACCCGAGCTTCTCAGTCCTCTGGAGGGACAGTCTGAGGTGTGTGTGTGTGTGTGTGTGTGTGTGTGTGTGTGGTTTTTGTTATTGTGGTTTTCCCCCCATGTGTATCAAAAAAGGAATGCAGAAAATACATTCACCATGCCCTATCTTTTGCAGTTTACAGCTCTTTAGACTACATGAAGCACTCTCCCCCAGATACACACCAGGTTTTAAGTCTCAGATGTTAGTGAAACTAAGCTTTTAAGTCCCACAAAACCCTGTGCATTGTGCAAGAAGTATCCCACCTGAGGAGGATTCTCTGTCTATGGTGGATTTGCCCAGGAACAAATTTAGGCTGGAAATAGCAAACTAAAGTTAGCAGAGGTGTTCTGCCTCGTGGCCTCCTTCAGGAACATCCTGTCCAGAGGAAAGGATATTTAAGGAGAAAGGAAGCAGCATGAGTTCAACTCGGCCAAGTAACAGAGGAAGAACATCACAAACACAAAGCAGGGTTCTGGTCTGTGTTCCTGCCAGTGGACGGGCGGGACAAATGGCCATGAAAAACCTACGACACCTTGTAATTTGTTTGTCCTTCTCTTCTTTAACCTGCTCCTTATGTTCTTCATTTCCCTTTTGCTTATTTTTCTCTTCTTTTATTTTCTTTTTTTTTAGATTTTATTTATTTGACAGAGAGAAACATAGCCAGAGAGGGAACACAAGCAGGGGGAGTGAGAGAGGGAGAAGCAGGGAGCCCGATGTGGGGCTCGATCCTGGGTCTCTGGGATCATGACCTGAGCGGAAGGCAGTCGCCCAACTAACTGAGCCACCCAGGCGCCCTCTTCTTTTATTTTCACTTGGGCATGGTTTTATCACTTGTCTTTCCTAAAACGAAGCCTCAGAGGCTTGAGCCACTTGGCCAAGGCCCGGTGGCAGAGCTGGGATTCGAATATGCGCCCCCTTTACTCTGGGTTGACAGGCATGTAGAGGGTGATCAATACATACGGTGTATAAATAAGAGAACAAGCGTCAGCTTACAGAAAGGGAGTCTAAATCTATAAGGATTCTTTTATTTTTTTAAAGATTTAATTTATTTATTTGACAGAGAGAAACACAGCTAGAGAGGGAACACAAGCAGCGGGAGTGAGAGAGGGAGAAGCAGGCTTCCCACCGAGCAGGGAGCTCGATGTGGGGCTCGATCCCGGGTCACCAGGATCATGACCTGAGCCAAAGGCAGTCGCTTTAACCAACTGAGCCACCCAGGCACCCCAATCTATGAAGATTCTTTATCGCATCTACAGCAAAAAGTAACAACGAGACCGCGACATTTCATACAACAATATGGAAAATCAGGCACTACGTTTGTACCCATTTGACAACTGAGCAAATTGAGATTCAGAAAAAGTTAAGTCCCCCGCTAGACTTCAGGCATAGCAATGTTTTATTTTTGTTTTTTTGTTTTTTAGATTTTATTTATTTGACAGAGAGAAACACAGCCAGAGAGGGAACACAAGCAGGGGGAGTGAGAGAGGGAGAAGCAGGCTGCCTGATGAGCAGGCAGCCCGACGCAGGACTCCATCCCAGGTGTCCGGGATCATGACCTGAGCCGAAGGCAGTCACTTAACCACTGAGCCACCCAGGCGCCCCATAGCAATGTTGTTTTATCTTGCTTGTGACTCGCCACTGAGCCTAGGATACTAAATGAACAGTTCTGTCTGCTTGATCACACTTCCCCAAGCTCACCCGTATAATGAGTAGTGGAGACTTTTCTTTCTTTTTTTTTTTTTTTTTTTAAGATTTTGCTTATTTATTTGAGAGAGAGAACAGAGAGAGAGTAAGAAGGAGAAGCAGAATCCCCGCTGAGCAGAGAGCCCAACAAAGGGCTCAATCTCAAGACTGAGACCATGACCCCAGCTGAAGGCAGACACTCATCCTGCTGAGCCACCCAGGCACCCCTGTAAGTAGCGGAGATTGAATTTAAACTCAGTTCTCTCTGATTCCAAAGACTGGCTCCAGGCTATCAATCACTAAGCAATAACAAAATAATTATGGAGGAAAATCTAGGTTCAACTAATCATATCTTAGAAATAGTTAGAGCATTCTGCCATAATGACTCGAGGTGTCTATTCATCAGGAGTCTCATTCCTAAGTATTAGAAGCCCAACCCAAATAAGCTTAAACAAAAAGTTGGGGAGATATGGGGCACAGTTGAAGCCAGGGGCTCACGGCTATCAGTATCCACTCTCTTATCCTCTTCGGTCTTTTTCTCCATGTAGCTTTTTCTCCATGCAGCTCATTCACCCTGTAGCTTTCTCCACATGCTGCTTCCAGGTCCTTCCCACCAGCTTCGCAACCCCAATGGAAAGAGGAAATCCCTTTGACAAAAGTTCCAAGAAAACTCCTGAGAAGGGCTCTCGTTGGCTCAGCCGGAATCCTTCCGAGCCCATCACTTCCACCTGAAAGATGAGGCTGTCTTTGATCAGGCTTATGTCCCATGCCCACTCCCGGATCCTGGGGATAGAAGAGTCTTCCCAAACCCCACAGACTAAGAGTGGAGAAGGGCTGGCTCCCCGACAGAAAACTGGGGTGTCATTACCAGGGGAGGGCGCAATAAATGCTGGGCCAACCACATGAACGAAGACTTAGCTCCGCGCCAGCTGACTTCTGAATTACTGTTACTGGTCACCAAAAAAATGGCTGTACGGAGAAACCGTCAGTGAGATTAGTGCAAAGCTCTTGTTTCAGTTGAAAGAAGGAAGGATCAGTAAACTCACTGGAAATAAATCCTGGAGAGCCTAGAAACTATTTTATAGATCAGAAAGCCGAGGCCCAACATCCCTGCTTAAATGCCGCCTTCTCAGAGAAGTTTTCTCCACCACCTTATCTAAAATAGCACCCATGAGAGGGGGCTGGGTGGCTCAACAGGTTAAGCGTCAGACTCTTGATTTCAGCTCTCAGGTTCATGAGATCGAGCCGGGCCTTGTGCTCTGTGCTCAGCATAGAGTCTGCTTGTCCCTCTGCCCCTGTCCCTCTCCCTCCCCCTCCTTGTTCGCTCTCTCTCTAATAAACAAAATATTTTTATAAATAAATAAATAAAGGAACCAGTAACATGTTAATGTTGAATCAAAGGAGAACCCACAAACATATTATATTTAGGGAGTCAGGAACGCTGAAATGAAATTACTCATAGACACAAAACAAGATCAATGTCCCCAGGGCAACACACCCTGCTTGGGACCTCTCTTCCACAGACTGCACAACAACTGGTCTCCACCTAAGGAAGTTCATTTGCATCTCTATGGACAAGAATCATTTGCATTATTACCATTTTTGTACAAATTATAGAATTGCAAAATAGCTCAAAGACAAAGCAAGGCATGGAACCCCACAGAGTCAGAGAACCTGAAAGGGATCCCTTCCTTTGCCATACTTCACTAGCATACCCTGTCTTCTCATTCACCTTCAAGCCATCAACTGGAAATCCAAGGAAACTGAAAGAATATTCAGTTAGGACTCTTTGAGTTGTAAAAACAGAAACTCTGCTCAAGCTGGGTTAAAAGAGAGTTCTTTGGTTTATCCTTGGTCGTCCACATTAAGGACTGAGTTCAAGTACAGTTGGGTCTAGGAACTCAGACAAAGTCATCGGGAATCTGTCTTGTCCATCCGTTGGCCCTGATTTTGTGTTCTGACTTCATACCAGGGAGCCTTTCCCTTCCCGGAGGGCCCTGGGATTCCCAGCTTTATATGCAGTCTGGTAATCCATGCAAACAGGAACTCAGTGCTAATGGCTCCAGTGAAAGCCCGGGACTGATTCTCAAAAGTTCTGATGGGCTCTACTGAGGTCCTGGGCTCATCTCCTGAACCAGTGACTGTGGTCAGGATGACAGAATGGTCTGATTGACCAGAACTGTCTGGTCACATGCCCACTTGGGGTTAGCTCCTCCTAACTGTGCAGATTTGAAAAAGGCGAGTTTTCTCCGGAAGAAAGTCGAGATGCTGCTGACTTGGTATGATTGTATTGTGGATGCTATTTGCTCAAATTTTAGAATCAACAACCATCACAACATATTTCTTTCTTTAAAAAGATGTATAATTAGGGGCGCCTGGGTGGCTCAGTTGGTTAAGCGACTGCCTTCGGCTCAGGTCATGATCCCGGAGACCTGGAGACCTGGGATGGAGTCCCACATCGGGCTCCCTGCTTGCCAGGAAGCCTGCTTCTCCCTCTCTCACTCCTCCTGCTTGTGTTCCCTCTCTGGCTGTGTTTCTCTCTGTCAAATAAATAAAATCTTTTAAATAAATAAATAAATAAATAAATAAAAATAAAAAGATATATATATTTTATGTTAGGGGAGAGAGTGTGCGTGAGTGGGAAGACGGTCAAAGTGGGAGAGAGAATCTTCAAGCAGACTCCCTGCTGAGCACGGAGCCTGACTTGGGGGGTTGAGTCCAGCAACCAGAGATCATAACCTGAGCTGAAATTAAGAGTCAGCTGCTCAACTGACTGAACCCCCCGGGTGCCCATTGTACTTTGTAGAGTTCACTAACATAATTTCTCAGCTCTGCCTTTCCACACACACATACATACAGACCATGGAGCAGAAGCTAGAAGTTTAAGAAAATGGAATGAGAATTAACACTGTCAGACCCAGGGTGCCTGGCTGGCTCAGATGATAGAGCATGTGCTTTTTTTTTTTTTTTTTAAATTTGTTTGACAGAGAGAGAGAGATCACAAGTAGGCAGAGAGAGAGGGAGAAGCAAGCTCCCTGCTGAGCAGAGAGCCCAATGCAGGCCTCCATTCCAGGACCCTGAAGGCAGAGGCTTAACCCACTGAGCCACCCAGGCACCCAGAGCATGTGGCTCTTGATCTCTGGGGTCATAAGTTCAAGCCCCATGTTAGGTAGAGAGATTACTTAACAATAAAATCTTGGGGGCGCCTGGGTGGCTCAGTGGGTTAAAGCCTCTGCCTTTGGCTCAGGTCATGATCTCAGGGTCCTGGGATGAAGGCCTGCTTCGGACTCTCTGCTCGGCAGGGAGCCTGCTTCCTCCTCTCTCTCTGCCTGCCTCTCTGCCTACTTGTGATCTCTCTCTCTGTGAAATAAATAAATAAAATCTTAAAAAAATAAAATAAAATAAAATCTTGGGATGCCTGGGTGGCTCAGCCGGTTAAGCATCTGCTTCCAGCTTAGGTCATGATCCCAGGGTCCTGGGGTCGAGTCCCATGTCAGGCTTTTTCCTCTGCCGACTGCTCCCCCTGTTTGTGTGCTTTCTCTCTGTGTCAAATAAAGAAATAAAATCTTAAAAAAAAATACTGTCAAAAAAAAAATACTGTCACACTCTGACTGGGTTGAGTAGTGTCCCCCAAAGTTAATATTCACCCAGAACCTCAGAGTGTGACCTTATTTGGAAATAGGGCCTTTGCGATATAATCCACTTAATGTAGGGAAAGAACCCCTTTAAGTTTTCAGCTGGAGTCCCCTCAGAACAAAAGACAGGTTAACAAAACAAAAACAGGGAGCCTGGATGGTTCAGTGGGTTAAGCCTCTGCCTTTGGCTCAGGTCATGATCTCAGGGTCCTGGGATCGAGGCCCGCATCGGGCTTCCTGCTCAGCAGGGAGCCTTCTTCCTCCTGTCTCTCTGCCTGCCTCTCTGCCTACTTGTGATCTATCTCTGTCACATAAATAAATAAGATTAAAAAAAAAACAAGGAAAACATATAGATTTATTTAATATAATTCTTTTAGGACACAGCAGTATTTTTTACAAGGAAATGAAGACCCAAAGAAGCAGTTACACTTGAGTATTTTATACTAGATTTGATGATGAGGGAAAAGTTGTGGGAAAACGCTATAGGACAAAAAGGAATGTGAGCTAAGAGTAGCAAATGGGGCAACATGGCGCAGCCTGTCCCTTCAGATTTTCCTGGCTTCGGTCCATCTTCCGAGACAAGAGTGCCCCATTCCTACCAGCACAGGGAAGGAATATGTGCCCCCTCAAAGCCTCCAAGAGGAGCCGCACCTGTGGATACCTTACTGGTGGACTTCTAGCCTCCAGATGTCTGAGGGCATAAACTTTTATTTTAAGGCACCAAGTTTGCAATGGGTATTTGTCTCCTCATCCACAAGAAACCAAGGCACGCCTGCTAACAATTTCTAAAGAAGGAACAGTGAGTTGGATCACATTTTTTAAAAAATATCAATTCAAGGGACTCCTGGGTAGCTTAGTAGGTTGGGCGTCTGGCTCTTGGTTTCGGGTCCGGTCATGATCTCAGGGTGGTGGGGTCGTGGGGTCGAGCCTTGTGTCAGGCTCTACACTTGGCGTGGACTGTGCCCATCGCCCTGCTCACTCTCTGTCTCCAAAATAAATAAATAAATGAAATCTTTTTTTCAAAAGTTTGAAAAAGATCAAGTCAGTTCATGCTGATGTTGGAGCAAGATTAGTCGCATTTTTCTGCCTGCCTTGGAGACATCTTGTCTTAATGAGCCACCATCGGGGCAGCTCTCTTTCCTGTCCAAGCAGCCAGCTTCTGAGATAGAGTCCACCCCTCTCCTCTGTTGTCTTGGCTAAGGTTGGAAATATTATCTATAAAGTAGAAAATTGAAACTTCCCCACAGTGACAATTACACAAGATTATGTGTTCATTTGGGCAGGGACTGGGTGGGGACACAGGAAGAGGAAAATAAAACATGCAAAATGGAGGTGAAATGTGGATGTTGTTAAACATTAACCACTGTGGTCTGCGTAGGGTTGAGAGCAAAGATCTCAAGTCAGACATACCCATATTCAAATCACAGAGTCACAACTTACCTGTGTAACACAACTTCTCTGAATATCAGTCTCTCCCTCTCTAAATGAGATTTTTTTTTTAAGATTTTATTTATTTGATAGAGAGAGCATGAAAGGGGAGAAGGTCAGAGGGAGAAGCAGGCTCCCTGCAGAGCCGAGACCCTGATGCGGGACTTGATTCCGGGACTTTGAGATCATGACCTGAGCTGAAGGCAGTCGCTCAACCAGCTGAATCACCCAAGTGCCCCAATAAATGGGATTTTTACTCCTGCTTCCTCCCTCTTGGAGGGAAGAGCCTGCTTCCCCCTTTTGGAGGTTTAGAGGAGATGATGTATAAAAAGCCCCCACTGTAGAACTGGACACATAGTAAATGATCGATATATTTTGGCTTTAAATTTTTTCTATTCATTTTTTCCTAAGATTTTATTTATTTATTTGAAGGAAAGAGAAAGCACAAACCAGAGGAAGGGGCAGAGGAAGAGGGAGAAGCAGTTTCCCTGCTGAGCAGAGAGCCTGACACAAGGCTCCATCCCAGGACCCCGGGATCATGACCTAAGCAGAAGACAGTTGCTTGGGGCACCAGGTGGCTCAGTTGGTTAGGCATCTGCCTTCAGCTCACATCATGATCCCAGGGTCCTGGAATCCAGTACCACATCATGCTCTCTACTCAGCAGGGAGCCTGCTTCTCCTTCTACTTCTGTCTACAGTTTTGCCTACTTGTGTTCTCTCTCTGTCAAATAAATAAAATCTGAAGAGAAAAAAAAAGAAAAGGCAGTTTCTTAACCAACGGAGCCACCCAGGTCCCCTCTATTTAATTTATTAATAAAAAACATCCATAAGTTCAGAAAGCAAAGAGAGGGGAGCCTGGCTGGCTCAGTTGGTAGAACTCTTGATCTCAGGGTTCTGGGTTCAAATCCCACATTGGATGTAGAGATTACTTAAAAATAAAATCTTAAGGGGCACCTTGGTGGCTCAGTTGTTGGGCATCTGCCTTCGGCTCAGGTCATAATCCCAGAGTCCCGGGGGATCCAGCCCCACATTGGGCTCCCTGCTCCGCAGGAAGCCTGCTTCTCCCTCTCTCACTCCCCCTGCTTGTGTTCCCTCTCTAACTGTGTTTCTCTCCGTCAAATAAATAAATAAAATATTTTTAAAAATTAAAACAGGGGCGCCTGGGTGGCTCAGTTGGTTGGGCGACTGCTTTCAGCTCAGGTCATGATCCCGGAGACCTGGGATCGAGTCCCACATCGGGCTCCCTGCTCGGCGGGAAGCCTGCTTCTCCCTCTTTCAGTCCCTCTGCTTGTGTTCCCTCTCTGGCTGTGTTTCTCTCTGTCAAATAAATAAATAAAATCTTAAAAAAAAAAAAAAAAAAAAAAAAATTAAAACAAAATAAAATAGAATCTTAAAAAAATAAAAAAGCAAAGTGATATAAAAAGCAATCCATTGAGAAAACTGACCTCCACCCATCCCTGCCCACCCACTTCCTCCCTCTCCTCTACACCACTGGTAAACACGTTTGTTAGTCTTGGGAATACTTCCTGTATTTCTTTAAGTAAATATACATATGTCGCTACCTTATACAGAAGGTGGCATTCTGTATATACTTTTTCTGCATTTTTTATTTTTTCATTTAACA